>PVJI01007271.1:6372-79533 GCA_004026765.1 Micronycteris hirsuta | reverse complement strand
TGCTTCTATTTTTTTTTACGTAGGCCTGTATCACTATGAACTTCTCTCTCAGGACTGCCTTCGCTGTGTCCCATAAGTTTTGGGTTGTTGTAAGTTCATTTTCATTTGTTTTGAGAAACTTTTTGATTTCTCCCTTGATCTCATTCTTGATCCATTTGTCTTTTAAGAGCATGCTACTCAATCTCCATGATTTTGAGTGTATTGGGTTTTTTTCCTTGGGGTTGATTTCTAATTTCAGTCCCTTGTGGTCAGAGAAAATACTTGATATGATTTCAGTTTTCTTGAATTTGTTGCAACTTTTTTTGTGTCATGTCGTATAATCTATCTTTGAGAATTTTCCATGTGAATTTGTAAAGAATGTGTATTTATTTTCTTTGGGGTGAAAGGCTCTCTATATATATCAGTTAAGTCCATTTCATCTAGAGTATTGTTCAATGCTACAATAACTATGTTGATATTTTGTTTGGAAGATCTATCCATTTTTCACAGTAGGGTGTTAAAATCCCCTACTGTTATTGTGTTGCTGTCAATATCTTTCTTGAAGTCCTCCAAGATTTTCTTTTATTTATTTGGGTGTTCCTATGTTGGCTGCACATATATTTACAATGTTTATGTCTCTTGGTAGATTCTTCCCTTGAGTATTATGAAGTGTCCTGTGTCTCTCTTTATGGCACTTTTTCTTAAATCTATTTTGTCTGATATGAGTATTGCTACCCTGGCTCTTTTTTCCTGTTTGCTTGGAAAATTTGTTTCTAGCCCTTCACTTTCTGTCTGTGTAAGTCTTTTGTCCTGAGATGGGTCTCCTGTAGGCAGTATATGTGTAGGTAATGCTTTTGTATCCACTCAGCTATTCTATGTCTTTTGATTGGAGCATTTAATACATTTACATTTAATGTTATTATTGATAGGTACTTATTCATTGCCATTTTTTTTGGTATTTGTGCTCCTCTCTCTCTTTCTCTCTCTTTTCCTTCCTTTCCTTAAAGCAGTCCCTTTAGCATCTCTTGTAGAGCTGGTTTGGTGGAGGCGTATTCTTTTAGATTTCTTTTGTCTAGGAAGCTCCTTATTTGGCCTTCTGTCTTGATTGAGAACCTTGCTGGGTACAGTAGCTTTGGTTGCAGGCCTCTGGTTCTCATTACTTGGAATATTTCTTGCCATTCTCTTCTGGCTTGGTGTGTTTCCATTGAGAAGTCAGTTGCTAACCTTATTGGGGCTCCCTAATATGTTACTTCCTGTTTTTCTGTTTCTGCCTTTAAGATTCTCTCTGTCTTGGAATTTTGCCATTTTAATGATGATGTGTCTTGAAGTGGGCCTCTTTGGCTTCCTTTGGATTGGGATTCTCTGTGTTTCCTGGATTTGTGTGACCTTTTCTCTCATCAGATTAGGGAAGTTTTCTATCATTACTTTTTCAAACAGGTTTTCTATCCCTTGCTCTTCTTCTTCTCCTTCTGGTGTCCCTATTATACCAATATTATTGTTTTTCATGTTGTCCTGCATTTCCCTTAATCCCTCTTAATTCTTTCTGAGCCTCTTTTCCTTTTATTGCTCTTTCTTTCTTTTTTTTTTCCTACCGTGTCCTCCAGTTCACTGATCCGATCTTCTGTTTCATTGAGCCTACTTTAAATTCCTTGTACTCTGTTCTTCAGTTCAGATATTGTATTCTTCATTTCCTCTTGGCCCTTGTTGATAGTTTCTATATCATTTTTCATGTTGATATACTTTGCAGTGAGTTCATTGTAGTTTCCCTGTAGTTCTGATAATTCTCTGTGAGCTCATTGAGCTTCCTCATAACCAGTACTTTGAACTCTATATCTGATAGTTGACTTGCCTCTGTTTCATTTAGTGTTCTTTCTCAGGCTTCTGCCTTTCCTTTCAGTTGGGGATTGTTTTTGTCCTCCCCTTGTTTGTGAGACTCTTCTTGTCAGCCTCTGTTTCTTAAATTGATCTGTTCCGACTTCCTGGTTTTATGATATAAACTTCTATGATAGAACACCTGGGAGATTCAGTGGTATGCTCTCCTTAATCACCTGAGCTCACTGGTCTTGGACTGTCATTTATGTTGGCTCTCTGTATGTCTTTGGTTTGGTTGTTTTGGGGTCTTTCTTTGGTGGGTCCTTTGCTCCAGCTGGTTAACTAAGGGTCACTCCATCCACCACACCTTGTATTCTGTTGTGTAGGTGTGTACAGGTTGTGTTGAAACTGATTCTTCTGTGTGAAGAAGGTATTGAGGCTTCTCTCTCACTCTTTTTCAGTTGTTTGTTGTGGGTAATTTCTCTACGAATTGGTTGTTTCACATTCAGTCCTGGATTGAAGTTATTGTGGGTTCTACTCCTTCCTTCACCTTCTTCCCTTATTTTCTATTGGTGGTTCTTTTGTTGGTGGATTTCCTCTTCCAGCAGGTGTACTGATGTTCACCGCTCCAACCTTGCAAGTTCTCTGGAATAGCAAAGTGAAATTTGTCTCCCTGTGTCTGTGTTTTTGGGTGACCCCTGTTTGGGTCTAACTCTGGTGTTTTCACAGCTCCAGGTTTTAGTGTCTCACTTGTGGGTGAAGAAGAAGGGGGAGAAAAAAGAGGGAAGGAAGGAAGAAAGAATAAAATAAGGAAAGGAAGGAAAGAAAAAGGAATAAAAAAGAAAGAAGAAAGAAAGGAAGAAGGGATTAAAAGAAAAAAATTTAAAGTAAAAAGAAAATTAAAAAGTAAAAAAAAAGAAATAAAAGTAGAAGGGGACTTGAAATAATAAAGGAAAGGGATGAGGAAGGAATTAAAAAAAAATTAAGAAGGATGGAAAGGAGAAGGAATTAAAAAAACAAAAGAAACAAACAAAAAAAACCTTTCAGCTGGCTTTGAACCAGTCTGGCCAGGCCTGTTCGTCTGGTATTCTTGGCTGCATCAGGCTGGGAAGGTATTGGTTTCTCTTTTCTTTCTTCCTGAGAAGCAGTCTTCACTGTTGTCCAGCCTCCAGCCCAGTTCCTAGGTGCCATTCTGGGTCCAGCCTAGGCCTTTTGTTGTAGTGTCCTTGAGGTTCACCAGTTAAGGGCTACTCATCCACCCCCTTCTTTCTCCTTGCTGGCCTACATGCTAGATACTCTCAGTGCCCCTTCTGGGTAGTTTAGCCCTGCACTGAGTCCCGTATTTCTGAGGACTGCAGCTCCCCTCAGCGGGGCACTTCCACCTTTCTCCTACAGAGCCAGTTGACCCTACAGGGCTCTGTATGCAGGGGCTGGGTGGCAGGCACTTTGTCTCCAGTGCTCTGGGTGTGAGCTCCCTGGACCTGTTTGCACTGTCCTCTATACCCCTGGATTGTGTGCGGGCCAGCCACTGGGCTGGAGGCCACTGGTTGCACACCGTCCCTGGTGTTTTTGGAGTGGGCACGGGTGGGCCGCAGGTCACTGGGTGTGAACAGTCCCCAATTCTCCTTATTTGGGAGCGCAAGCCGTCCCCCAATTCCCCTTGATTGGGAGTGCAAGCCTCCGCCAGGCTGGGGGCCTCCGGTTGCTCACTCCCAGTTCTTCTGGAGTGTATGAAGGCGGGCTTCCCTGGGCCACCAATCACCAGGTGCACACAGACCCTGGGGCTCTCAGGGGCAGAGGCTCTCCAAAGGCTGTGGAGTGCCTCTTTTTTTCTACTTTGCTTTTTGAAAAATTCTTCCTATTTAAGTCTGCCGGTCCAAACAAGCACCTGGCCTTTCACACAGCCCAATCTGGTTCTCTCCCAAGAATCTTGCAGCAGACCCAGCAGGTGCCAGGCCTGGGCCTGCAGCCCACCCTGGTCCCCGCACTGGTCTCGAAGCACTCTCCTTACCATCTGATCATTCAATGTCTCCTATAATTTTGGTCTCCAATCTTCATATATGCTGAAATTCTGTTGGCTGTTCACTCTGTTCCTCAGAAGATCAGCTAGGTGTTTCACCAGTGGGCAGGAGGAAGTGGACTCCGTTCCCACCTATCTTGCCACCATCTTCTCTCTCGACTTAAATATATTAAAAAAATCTCCCCCTCTCATTTCATCTTGTAATGGTGTGCCCAGCAAAAATGAAAGATTTTCTTTTTGCTGTTCAGTACATTTAAATAGTGTTGCAATAACTTTCATTTTGCAATTTTGAAGCAGAGGTACTGGTGGCAGGAACTGTGCCAGGTAAATGTCATGGAACTCCTGTCAGACATCTCCGGTGGTGACTCCACAGAACAGTGAGGAAACAGAGGCTCCAAAGAAGGAAGCAGGTGGTCCATGTTCTCACAGCTGGTCAGTGACCTGGTGGGAGTCAAACCCAGTCCCACCTGATGCCAAAGGGGAAGATGACATGAACAAAGTGGGCCCCTGGGTCAGATGGGGTTTGGGCTCTCAGAGCTTCCCCTGTGGCTTCAAAGTAAACCAGCTTCATGTTAATTTCAGTTTCAACAATAGATCTGCTCTCAGTCTTGTTGGACTTCATTATCTTAAACCTATGAAGCATCAGTGGTTGTTCACTCATTTTTAAGGCTGATGTCATGTGTGTTGAACACAGTTTGGATTATATTGCAGAACTGAAACCAGGGATAAGGTGGAGTGGAATTGATATCTCTCTGGAGAAAATACAACATTGAGAGAACAATATAACTTTTCAAAGATGCCATAGTGAACACTGAAATAATTCCTGCGTGATACAAGTTCTTTTTGTATTTCTGAGTACTCTATGTTCTAGTTTAGACATCAGAACCAGAGCTTGTTCTCTGGAAAGTCTCTGGAGAAACTCACACTTTAGAAGAATTTTCAAGATTTTTTCATTTTCCTGATGTTTCCAGCCTTCTCTGGCCTCCAACTCATGCTGCCAACAGCAGAGATTTACATGCATTCTTGGGAGCATGTTAATTTATTCCAAAAGCAATTCTTGGCAGTCTTGTCCAGTCCATTTTCCTAAGTTGTCTAACACTCACCATTTTAACTCCATTGAATTAAATATAAC
Organism: Micronycteris hirsuta; assembly: GCA_004026765.1. Lineage (NCBI taxonomy): Eukaryota > Metazoa > Chordata > Mammalia > Chiroptera > Phyllostomidae > Micronycteris > Micronycteris hirsuta. The sequence continues at coordinate 74,590 of PVJI01007271.1, read as the reverse complement.
TCTTAATTTTGCTTAAGTTTTATATTCACTTGGGTTTACATTTCTTCTGATTCTGAACCAAAGAATAGATTTTTACTCTTTTATTTATTTTGCTAATTAGAGAACCAAATGAAGTAAAATTTAAAACACTACTGGGTAACTTTATTTGTTAAGAAATTAGCCCAGATAAGCAGCTAAAACTCTGCTAGGTAAAACTCTATTCATGTGAAATGCCACTCTGCCTGGGATGGTAGTGTAAGATTAGCATGCAAAATTATATGAGGTGAAAATTGCAGCAGATTGTTAGGGCAAAATTGGCAAAGTGAGTGTTTCGGATAAGACTTCAAAACTATGGGAAGATTTCTCTGCTTCACTTAAAAAAAAATAATAAAAATGGTGTTGCTAGAAATTTTCAAAGTTTGCAATAACTTGCTTAAAAATGAGGGTTGATGGGCTGTGTTATCATTACTGCTTCCTGAGAGACAGTTTATAGAAGGTGGTTTTAAAATACATTTCTGAAAAACCTCTAGATTTCAAACGTACAATGAAAACTGCAGAACTTACCCATTTTATAAATAGTGCCACTCCTACCTCAGATTAAATAAGATTTGTACATTTTAATGTGGTCAGTTAAAAATGAGCCCTGGCTGGTGTGGCTCAGTTGGTTGGAGCATTTCTCCATGGACTGAGGGGTTGTTGGTTTGATTCATGGTCAGGACACATACCCAGGTTGTAGGTTTGATCCTTGATCAGGGCATGTGTGAGAGAGCAACCAATCAATGTTTCTCTCTTTCTCTCTCTCAAAGCAATGAAAAAATGTTCTCAGGTGAGGCTAAAAATAAAATAAAATAAAAACTAACCTAACAATCCAATCCAGTTACTTAACTTGAAAATTCTTAGTCTTTCTTGTCTCTGCACATCTTTACCTTCTTAAATGTTATTGAGAAACCAGAGAGCCTTTGTTAATGTAGATATATTGGTTAACATTTGCCATTTGACAAATTGAAATTGAGAAAAATTTAATCCAAAAGGACCTAGTCAAGCATATGTCCTGTTGGCCATCAGCCTCTAGAAATGTCTCTGCACATTGTGAATGCAAGTGAGAAAGACAAGAGACATTACCATCATTACAGGAAACATGTTGACCTCATAGATTCCCTGAAAGGAATTCAGGGGCCTGAGGGGGGCCCCAGATCTCACTTGAAGAACTGCTGGCTTAAATTATTTGACGTTATTATTTACCATTTGACAATACCTTGTAGGGACTTCATAAGCAATAGGTGGTAACATTTGAAAATAGTTCCTGCCATGACTTTCAGGATCAACCAAACTACCTAGCAGCCCTATCCCCTTTGTGTCTACCTGGGAATTCTTTGACAAGTCCTTTAAGCTATCAGAGCCTGGGTTTCCTAAGTGAAATTGGGGCTTTTAGGGTTACAGTGAGGATGTAGAGCAACTAGCCCAGTGCCTGGCACATGGTATGCAGCACAGGCCACTGGGGAAGAAACAGAGCAGATGCCCCACCAAGAAGGAGGCCTGATGATTTCAGTGGTATGAAACAGTCTCCCAGGAAGGACAGTGGGAAGAAAGAAAGAAAGAGAGGCTCAGTTTTACCTCCTCTTCACCCCCCGCCTGTCTTCTTCCCTATAGTGTGTTTATCTTTGAAAGATTCGATCTAAGATGAAAAGCTCCTCACACTTCCAAAGTCCAAGCGGATGTGGTTCAATGTTTTTGGGCTCACTTTGTTACTTTTTGAGATAAAATTTTACTGTTATTACTGCAGTAGTGAAATATTTCTCTAGTCATCCCCTGACACTGTCTGTTGCTCTCAACCCTTGTCTCCCAGCCCTGTTTCAGAGACAGTTCTTGCTTGAAATGGTCCTCAAACATGGGGCTTGTGTTTGATATGATTCTTTTCTATAAGTTGTGGGATAGTCCCGGTCATTTTCTGTTAGTGTAAGTTGTGTGTTATGGATCCCAGGGTGAAATGGACAATATTCCTTTGACTGAGATTCCCTTTAGGGCCACTGAAGGGGATTTACAGGTGGAACCATGGTAGGCACAGTCTGAAGAGGAGGGTGTGTGAGTGCTAAGCCAGGATCAGGGCAGGCAGTTCTCCCCACTGGATAAGAAGACAAACTGATGTCCAGGGACTTGGATGCAGGATCTCCTTGGAAACTGTAAAAAGGACTGCTAGGTTTTCACAATAGATATTTTGACAATGATTCTCCCGCTATGGTTTTAGTGATACTTGCTGGACTTTTCCAAAACCATTAGGAAAATATTACTGCTTCTGATTTCTTAAGTTATAAATTCTTGCTGATACTGATTTCCTTGTTTTAATGTCAGTATGACTTATTGAGTACAGACTCTGTGGAATGGTGCCCTGGGGAGGGGATATGAGAAGGAGAATTGTACAGTGACCCTGATTTCTGGCTCTGGTGCAAAGGAAATGGCTCTGGAAGCCCTAGACACAAGTATTTAGGAAAATGACTCAGTCTTGGGAGCAAGATAATAATTTTAACTTTGGGCCTATTTCTTGCAATGGTGATAGGATATCTGAATGAAAAATTTGTTATAACCTCTCTACGAGTACTTACTGAAGCCCTGGATATAACTTTGGGGTCATCTAGGCTGGGATATTCATTCCAAATCTACCATTTCCAAGCTGAGTGACACTAGGTGAAATTCTTAACATATTGGTGCTTCTGTGTTCTCCTCTATAAAACCAGGGTTCATAGTAAGTGTGTGATGCCATGAGAACAGGTCTCAGAACCCCATTAGTTTGTTCAATATTTTAGTTTGCAACATTTGCAACTTGGTTTCATTCAGACAGCAAATGTAAGTGTTATTTGAAATACAGTGACAATGAGGTTCAGGGACAAGGGAAGGGATTCTTTTATGAGTACACAGGGTTGAGAGGTAAAATCACATCTGTGACCCTAGGTTCCTGTTTCAAATTCAGACTGACTTGAGTTTGAATCCCCATAGAGCCACTTACTTGCTGTATGAGTTTGGCAAAGTTACTTAAGAGCTCTTTGCTTCAATTTTATAATTCATAAAAATTGAGGATAATACTATGACCTCCCTTATGGATTAATGTGGGGATTCATCGAGATAATAAATGTTAAGTTCTTAGTAGAGTGTCTGGCATATATTAAGCCCTCTGTAAATGGCAACTGTTTTTATTCCTTAAACCACATTGCCTCTCAGACACACTCTTTAAATCTCAGCAAGTTATTTTAAAACTCATTCCTGTAAGTGGCCATTTCCTTGTTCAGAAGGTTGAGTAGATCATGTGAAGAAAGCACAATACTGACTTCACAAGCCTGTGCTTTGGGGATAATAGGAGCTCTTTCTGACATATGGATCCTTGTTGGCCTTAGGGAGAGAAACTCCTGTAGACAGGGATAAATGAAATACTTCTGAAAATTGCACACATCATCTCGGATCTGGTAACCATAGATTTTTTGTCTTCATCTCTCAATCCTGACTGAGATTAGCAAACCTCTGTAAAGTGTGTCAGCCCTTCCTAGTTTTGAAAGGTAGCAAGAAGACCTTATCCCAGTGTTTCAAGGGCTCAGATTTTTTTTTTTTTTTTTGGTGGAATGAGGTTTGTACTATGTTAACCCCAGGGTGTTGACATTTTTAAAATTTCTTTGATACAATAGTAAAGCAACAGGCCTCTTCCTGAGCCACGTGGAATGGCAGCTGATATTTTAGTGGCTAGTTCTGGTGTCCTTGCTGGCTGGCACAGGCTGCTGCTCACTTCCATCCCTATGTTCTCCAATTGTACTTGATCCACCATCCCTTCAGGAATGGACTGGGATATGGATGTGGAAAAATTCAAGTTGGAATTTGGTGCATAATATTTTATATAATGAAATATGATGCTCTCAAGAGCAAAAGTTCCTGAACATGAGTGGTTCCTCTAAGACCAAATGGGGACAAATGCACTCTATCAGTCACAGCCCCCATGTCCAGGGTCAGTGCCCTGCAGGGCATCTTCTGACACCAATACTTCTTCAGGATATACCTATTCTTTGTGTTGGATCTTCAGGCATGCTGTTAACACAGATGTGTAACTTTGAATCATCACTATTGTCACTACCTCATGTTGTGCCTGCCTGACCATCTCCACAGATGCTACATCTGTGAACATCCAGCTCTTGGTTATGAGCATTTGGGACATTTGTGCCAGTGCTGAACTTTCTGGTGTCCGTAGTGTGAGAAGCAAGTCTAGTCATCTCTCTTTCTTTTCCTTGTTTAAAGTCACTATAGTGGCCTGGCTGTTTGTCATGCCAACCAAAATAATTTTTTAAAGTTTTGGTAAGTCATGAAGCCACACATCTATACTATTAGTGTCATAGAACTTTATACACAGAAGATTATTATAAAAAAAACACAGCAGATAGAGAATCAAACTTGTCTAATTAGGGAAGGATTCTGGGTATTTATCTGAAGAAATCCAAAACACTAATTTAAAAAGGCATATGAACCTCTATGTTCATGGCAGCATTATTTACACTAGCCAAGATATGGAAGCAACCAAAGTGTCCATCAATAGACAAGAGAATAAAGAAGATGTGGTTACATATCTATATAATGGAATATTACTTGGCCATAAAAAGAATGAAATCTTACCATTTGTGACAGCATGGATGGACCAGAGGGTATTATGTTAAATGAAATAAGTCAGACAGAGAAAGACAAATACTATATGATTTCACTTATACGTGGGATCTAAAAAAATAAAGTAAATGAACAAAAAAACAGAAACAGACTCATAGACACAAAAAACAAACTGAGGGTTGACAGATGGGAGGGGGTTGGGTGCTAGGTGAAAAAGTTGAGGGAATTAAGAAGTACAAATTGGTAGTTACAAAATAGTCATGGGGGTGTAAAATTCAGCATAGGAATATAGTCAATAATATTGTAATAACTATGTATAGTGCCATATGGGTAATAGACTTATGGGGGGATCACTTAATGAATTATATAAATGACTAATCACTATGCTGCACAACTGAAGCTAATATAATATTATAAACTCTAATTTTAAAAACAAACAAACAAACAAACAAACAAATCCTTCTTCTTGATACCCAAAACTATAGCTCAGATTATCTGAATCCTCTTCCTCGGCATGCACCAAGCTGTGATCCAGCTTGTGTGCCCAAGAAGGCTGTGCTTGTGACCATGTGTTTCCTCCTCAAAATCTCTGAAGAGCAGCTTACCAAAGGCAGGTATATCAGACAGGGTGACTCCTGACATGAGGACTTGCAAGGGTGCTGTGAGCCTCATTATTGGCTATGGTAACCTAAATACTTTGAGGAGCCTTGTTCTTCAGGCTTCCTGGTTTTCATGTAGGAAATCATTCAGCTTTTTATAAAGCTCTTGGTTATATGTGAAGAAAATGTTATTCATTGTCTCTTCGCCTACTGTTCCTTTTCTGTGCAAGTGTGTTGAGCTCCACAACAGGACCTGGTTGGAGGGAGGGAACACCAGGAAGGATTTGAAATCAAAGTGTCTGTCCACCTGGGCATGTCCACCACCTCTGTTTGCTGCTCTTGGTCTCTGAGTTGAGCTCTGCCTGTTAGGTAAAGGACCATATCTTCATGTGGTTTAAAAGGAATTTCATGTCTGCAGGATTACTTCTAAATTGTCCTTTGTAAATATATTATTTATTTACCTAAACAATTGTCCCCATCCTATGCCCCTAGTTATTCCTTGGTGAGTCACACTGCATTCAGCCGTCACTGCCAACTCTCATTGTGCTTTGGGCCCATGACTTGTGATGAATGACAGATGTCACTCCCTGGGTCTGAGCAACTCAAAGCCTAGCTGGGGAAAACACCTCATTGAGGACAAAAAGATGGCCTTGGAGATGTGTCCTAATTGTGGGTATCTTATAATTTGGAGATAACTTTCTTTACTTTAGTGCATGTGTTGGTGACTGAAATCAAACATTGTCCCGTGTTAGGCTACGTGACCGGAAACTAAAGATTGTTATATCCTTGTGGTTCAGGAGCTTGTTGGAGGTGCTTCAGGTGGTCCAGTTGCCTTGTGAATTTTCTAGTCAGTCATTCTCCATCAAAATTCTTATGTGGAGGAAACAAAAGCAGCTCTGAATAACTGTTCTGTGATGAACTGGTTACAGGTTGATGCTGGTCCTATGAGAGGGAATTTAATATCCAGTCTTTCTTAAAATGAAGTGCTGTAAAATGATAGGTCTCAACCAAAGGACACCGATGACACCTCACCTGCCACCTATTGATGAACAAAGCTGAATTTTAGATTCCACAGATAAGTAAGGGTGGACTGTGGCTTGGGAGGGACCCAACACAATGTGTCTGAGCCACTTCAGTGCACATGCCTGGGGAGTATAAGAGCATCATTGTCTTGTGAGCACCATGAAAAGGCAAATACACTGGTGTCTGTGCAGAGATCCTACAGATAGCAGGGCTACATACTAAGGTAAGAGTGTGCCAAATGTATACTCCTGAGAACACCAAGATGGTCTTGTCTGGATTCATTCTGTGATATGTTCATTTTTCTTGGAGATGCAGTTGTTAAGGCCACTATTTCTAAATCCATGTGCTGTGTTGTAGCTATAAAATGGGGGAGATTTCCAAAGATACCCAGCACAGTGTTGGAAAGAACTTATCTAAAGTAGGACTTTGATCCCTTTTGGAAGAAGTGTAAGGCAGGGAGACAGGAAAAGAGAACAGGGTAGAGGAGTGAAGGGTAGATGAGTGGGGCTCTAGGTTCTCAGAAATTGGTCCAGGAGAATGTAGGAAGGGTAAGGACACTTTTGTATCATCTTGATTTGCTTAATGCTAAACAGTGTGTTTTTAAAAAGCAGATTTAGGCGTTGGCTGAGTGGGTCAGTTGGCTGGAGCATGGTTCAATACACCAAAATGTTGCAGGTTTGATCTGTGGTCAGGGCACATGCCTGGTTGTAGGTTTGATCCTCCGTTGGGGCATAAATGGGAAGTCAACTTATTGATGTTTCTCTCTCATATTGATATTTTTCTCTCTCTTACTACCTTCCTCTCTCTCTAGAATCAATGAACATATTCTTGGATGAGGAATAAATTTTTTTTTAAAAAGTGGATTTGGGAAACATCCCTATTGTGTGGTCCAGTTATTGTGGTACTACTTTTTCTTCTTCTAGACCTTAAACACTCCACTAAACTTCCTATGTGGACAGACTTGAGTTTGAGTCCTGGACCACTAAGGGGTTAAGCATGGACCAATTTCCAAGTTAGATTCCTCATTAATAAGGATGGTAATAGTATCTGGTTTGTTGTTGGGTATTTGTTGGAGTTAAATGAGATAATGTAGTGCTTACCACTGTATTCAACACTTAGCCAATCCTTCAATAAATAGTAGTTATTTTATTATCAGTTGAGTTGGGTGATTTTATGTAGGGCAAATATGGTGGGAGCAGAGGCAAGTTGGAGGTCATTGGAGGGACTGGTGGATGGGGACACTCCCACAGTGGTGGGAACACAGTGGGGTTGTCAACCTCAGAGGTAGAAATTAGATTCTTCCTGGGGCATAGAATTAAAAAGTTAAGACAAAGACAGCAAAGTCTTGGAAATGGGACTTGTTACTGTAAATAAAGCCTCTCATTTATGCCAATGTAATGTTGCCTGAGAGTCACATTTCACATTGGCTGCCTCCTCAGGGTTGCCTGCTTCACCTCAGTCATGGCACCACCCTGCTCACAGGATTTCAAGGCTCCAGTCCCCTGTTCTGCATGACCCTGTCCAGATGTGACATACATTAGCTAATGAACTACAGTGTGTTGTGAAATTGATGATGTCAAATGTGTATGTGGAGCACAAGGATATGAGCAACATAAAATACTGTTCCTCACCGCTGAGCTGTGTACCCTCGATTACCTCATTAACTTCTGATGACCTTCTCTGTTCCTTTGTAAGATGAAGGCTTCGACTAGATAGTTCCTCAAAATCCTTCCATGATCTACAGTTTCATTCCATATTTAGCATTAATCCATTGAGCCATGGGTTCCTTCTTCATTCGTATGTTCAGAACAACTTTTGGAGCACTGACTCTGTGCCTATGAGAGCTAGCCTCTCTGTATACAGATGTGAGTAAGCCCACATGAGCAAATGAAAAAACAACACTGTAAGCTACTCTGTACTGGTGATGGATATGGAGTATCAGAGGCACAGACAGAAGCTCTCAGCCTTTCCCTTCTCTGGCTCTTTGCTTATTTGACTATTGTGGGAATGGAGCAAACCTACTTAGGAGGCACTTATTACACTGAATTATGCATATCAGTTAACATCACCTACAGCTGTGCTCATCTTACGGCTGAGAGTCACATCTAACGACATTTAGGATCAGTCAGCAGAATGATGCAGGCACTTTTGAAGTGACAGAATGAGGTCTTTTTACATTAACTGCATGTTCATAGTTCAGTCTAATATAAACAGCAATATGTTTGATAGAGCTGCTCCAACTCCCCTGGGGTAACTGAAGGGCCCTGCACATGTCTCACTCTGATGAATATATGGGATTGCATTTACCTGTCCCAATGGTATTGTATGACTGTGTTTATACAACATTAACACAAAAACACTAAGAGGAAAGTAGGGTTGAGTTCTCGGATCCCTTTCAGTCAGTATGTAGAGGCCAGGTTTTGGCTCAAGCACTTTCAATATGGTGTCATTTCAGGCTTAGACATTATTTCTGCTTATTCTAATTTGTTCATTGTAATATGTAAAAGCAATAAAAATGCCTCAGATTTTCAGGTTTATGAACAAAAGAGCACAGATATTCCACATGAGAACATGCCCAGTATTCTTTTATGGGCTGGAAGGGTGTCCCCATGCTCACATATATGCAAGTGTGCACCTGCCTTCAATAAGCCTCAATCAGCATATGTAGGTGAACTGCATGCCAAATTTTCCTGGTAAATCAATAATAAAAAGAGCAGATGTGTTTCTGGGCAAGGGAAAAAGTGAAGAGGTTCAACTGAGATCTGTGAGCGGCAAATGATCAGCAGAGCTAATGAAACACTCTCAAAGATTCTAATTGTCATAGTTTTCAAATTTTAACATGTCAGAAATACAGTCATTGCTATAGTGTGAAGTATAGTTTGCTAAAGGCTATAGCACCGAGAAGCTCTGATATCACCTGGTAATTCGCTATTGAAAATTGAAACCTGCTCCTTCTGCCATCATGGAAAACAGGACAGATGCAACCCATTAACATGACCCAGCCGGATAATTCATTTAAAGCTTATTAAGAAAACCGATCACATTCTGTGGGTGACTCCCTATTGTCTACTCCCTTCAGCCTGATGCAGTCTCATTGGAGAGAATGGACTCATGATATACTATACACAATCTGATTACTTGGTGAGCCGTCAGTTCCAGTGCTCTGTCTGCCCATGTGTCCCATGATTTTGTGGTTACTTATCTATTTAGTGGTGTGAGGCTTAGCATCAGAGTGACACAGCTTTCTGGGGACATATATTTCTGGGACAATCTGTAATTTTATGAGACTAGGAGAAGAGGGAAGAAATGGAAGCAGAGAGAAATTAGCACAAGGAGCTACTTCTAGTATTTGAGACTCCCCAGGGTTGAGCTTGCCCACTATGGTTAGAAGTCTTTCTGGGGGGATAGAAAGAAAGTGGATGAAAGCAGGTGAAATTGGGTAGAATTGGAAGAAAATAATGTCTAAGTTCACCTAATTGGTGAGACTTGATGAGTTTAGATTGTCCCTAAACCATTCTCTTTCTTTAAAATATGGTAAATATATATATTTAATTTTTATTGTCAGTGACATTTGACATTCAATATTATATTAGTTTTAGTTGTACAGCATGGTGCCTAAACCATTCTTTTATCATCCACTCTAGTTAGTGTCAGTGATCTTGAGTCAGAAGGTACAGTGTAGGTGCTCTGACCTTGAATAAACTGACTTCAGTTCCTGGTTCTCAGTCAGGACAGGGACTAGATGTTGCCTTCCCATCTGGCCTTTATGGTGCTGCTCTTGAGCACATCTCCTCACACCAATTCCTCCCAAATTCCAGCTCTTGTCTTTATTGATGTTAACTTTATTGATGTTTATTGAAAGAAGCTTCCTGGGAAATCCAGCACATTCTTATCAGCCTAAGTTAATTATTGTTTATAACCACCAAATATAGTTTATATATAGATCTTGTTTGGAAAGTGAGCTCAGGCAGGGGTTGAGCATCTGTGTCTGGATTCTATACTTGGAATTCTAAATTAGCAGCCTTGTTTTATCTTCCTATCAGGAGGACATTACTGACCTTTTGTGGACAAGTCAACTTCAGACAGTACAGTGATTTATAAATGAAAGCTCCACAGGGCAAACAGAAGAAGAAAGTTTTAGGACATTTAATAAAACTCTCTTTGACTTCAAAGTGGAGGAGACTGTTAATAAATGCACATGGGAAAATATATTAACACAGTATTGGCTATTTTATAGCAATTCTAAACTATTAATTGACACTTTAAATTTTCTAAGAGAGTATGTCCTTCATCTCAAGTGACAGGAGACAGTGCCTGAACCTGTCCACGGCGGCTGCTTCTGAGTTTTGATGCATGGTGACTTGTGTCAGCCACAGTTAAAACAAGTTACTAGGAGTGGGATGAAGAAACGATCCAGAAGCTGAAAACCTGGAAAGCCAACTCGCCTCTTGGAGGATGGTGTGATAGTAAAAGCTTGGACACTGGAATGAGACCTGGGTTTGAATCCTTGGTCAAGGACATTGACCTTTGGCAGCTTTGTTCCATTTATAAATTAGTAGGGACCCTACAAGTCTGTAATAATGATTAACTCAGTGGCACTGGTGTCTTCCCAGCTGTTATTTTCAACTTACCTGGTAACTGGAGAATGAGGACTGGATTCTAGGCTTAACAGTGAGTTTGATCTCAGAGGGTCTGGCTCTATGCTGTGCAGGGGGTTTATGTCTTGCTACCATTTCCATTATTGATCCACACCTCAGGGGGTCCATGGTATGGATGGGTCGTGAGAAGGACAGCAGCATGAAGGTGAACTGTGGGTTTATCAGCACCAATGCCTGTTTATACAGCTCTGCTTAAGAGCAGCTCTTTGTGACAATAGTACTCATTAGTTTATTCACCAAAATGGATTGAGCACCTGCTCTGTATCAGGCATTATTCTATGAGCAAAGCAAAGTCTTGACATTAGGGAACTCACATCTTAGTGGGGCGTTAGATAAAATAAATGAATATACATTATGTCAGAGAGCAGTAGTCACTGTAGAGAAAAATGAAGAGGGGTAAAGGGATAGGCATATTGGAATGGAAGTGTGAATCGCTGCTTCACCTGGGTACTTAGGAAAGGTATCCCTAGTTAGGGGACATTTGAGGGAAGCAGGAAGGAAGTCAGCCTGCAAATGTCTAGGGGGTTAGCATTCCAAGCAGAGGATAGTGCCAGGCTCTGAGGTGGCGGGGGTGGAGAGCACAACTTCAAGGAGCATGGTGTGTAGGAAGCAGAGTTGGTGTGAGGTAGGTATCAGCGTGGGTGGGTGAGGGGACAAGTTATTGTGAGAACTTTGATTTCTCTGAGTGGGATGAGAGCTACTGAAATGTTTTGGGACTATAAAGTCAAGAGATGCATTAGTAGGCTTATAACTTCCTGAAGAGAGAGGATGGTGGCTTGGAACAGGGTGGTTGAAATGGAGATGGTAAAAAGTGATAAGATATATCTAGGATATAATTTGGAGATAAAACTTGGTGGGTTGGATGTAAGTGCATGAGAGAGCGGACAGTTAAGAATGGCCCCATGGTTTCTGGTATGAATATTAAAATCATTGTGTTGATGTTTCTGAGTAGGAATAAAGATGGAAAGCAGAAGTTAGTGTGAGTTTGGTTTTGGACATATAGGATGAGTTGTCTTTAAAGAGGGCTGTGACAAATACCATATGATCTCACCTTTAACTGGAACATAATCAACAAAACAATAAAGCAAGCAAAGTATAACCAGAGACATTGAAATCAAGAACAATCTGACAGTAACCAGGGGGGAGGGGGGGATAATGGGGGGAAGGTGGAAAGGGTTTTCAGGAACAACTATAAAGGACACATGGACAAAACCAAGGTGGAGGTAGAAGCAAGGGAGGGAGGTGGGTTTGGCTGGGGTTGGGGGAGTGGTGGGGAGTAAATGCAGACAACTGTAATTGAACAACAATAAAATAATTAAAAAATAAATAAAGAGTGCTGTGAGCTCTCTGAGTGCCAAAGAGACATTAGCAAACACCTTCTTGGGTATTTGAGGAAGAAATCAGGGCTTAGAGTGGGGAAAAAGAGCTGGATTCATTTTGCCAACATTCATGAACCTTCCTAAATTTTATCACCAGTCTTTTTTCCAAATTCTAGACAGTCTCACTATGGACACCCACCATTTTGGCCACTAAGAGGCAAAGGACAGAAGTAACCTGGTCAGGAGGAGGTAAAGGAGCTTGTAGAAAAAGACCTCAGAACCTGGAGTAACTGCTCAAAATGTGTTTGGGTATAGAGATTGCTGAGGGAGCCAAGAAAATGAAGTCATGGATTTCAGGTGACCAGAAAGAAAGGAGTGATGTCATCTTTCTCAGCAGTTTTAAGCATTAGAAAGAAGAGAAGCAATGAGCTAGTGATGTTAGGGCTGATTGTTAATGTCTAAAGTGGGAGTTATAATAAGCCTTTTTGTCACGTTTGTTTCCAGGTTGGGGTATTACTCTGGAATTGGGAACATTTCTGAACTTTCTTCTAATTGGTTTTCAGCTGATTACATGTGAATGTAATAAAAAAAATAAACAAAATGATAGCAGGCTGAAGACATATTACCCAGAGAAGATTTGTTGCCACAAAGGAGAAGAAGCATCATGCTATCAGAGTGTTACTTGGAAAGGCAAGGTGCAGACATATGTAGTTTTGCAAGATGGTGTTTTCAGTATTAGCCCAAGAGGTTCTGTTAGCTGGTAAGACTCTTCCTGGCTCATTGGACTTTTCAGTTCCATTTTCTTATGAACATGTCAGTAGCATCAACTTTGGAGAAGGCGCTGAGATCTTAAAAATAATTATTGTCCTGCCTTGATTAAAGTGTTTTGGAAACAAACATACAAATATACACAGTAACTGAGAATCCTCTCTTTATGGTGATGGTAGTGGTAGTTTAGTTTGCATGAGAGATCAGTGGGTGTTGGAGAAGTGTCTTCTCACTGGAGTGTAGGACTGAAAATATGAAGCCTGAGCAGAAATGTACTGTCTGCCTGAAGCACTGGCTCCTGAATCAAAGTGTAGAAAGCATGTTTGAAAGCCAACTTTTTGAAAACAGGAATCCAGATAGTTTTCTAGGTCATTAAAACCTCCACTGTAACTCTGTGACTCATAATGTTGCTGCCATGCTCTGATGGCAGATTTTTACTCTTGAGTTAAAGAGGAGGGGGGAGATGGATAGTGGGGGATTATAGGGGAGGGGCCATCAAAGAACATGTATGAAGGATAAGTGGACAAAGCCATGGGGGGTGGGTTCAAGGATGGGAGGCAGGGATGGGTGGGGTGGGGGGGCATGGTGGGGTGAAAATGGGGACAACTGTACTTGAACAACAATAAAAAATAAAAAATAAATAAAATAAAATTTAAAATATTGCTACAAGTTAAACAATTAGTAAAATTTAAATTATCCATTTAAAATTAATAATAAACCTATAACATTCTAACATTAAAAAGGGCTGAATGTAGTGCAGAGGAACCATGTTGCTGGAAGTCAGCTTTGAGTCAGTACAGATTTTTGTTGTCTAAAGAGAATCACCTGTAGAAAGTTGAGACTTGAGAGTGTGATTGCAAATGTATGGGTGGATTTCCTTTAAAATTTACACACACATACTCAAGGGCATGTTTGATGTATGTTTTTGCAAACTGTGGTCTCTCTGGGGGGAACGTGGTGGCAGTCATTGGTTCCTTATAAGATGATGGAGTGGTCAGTGGACAGGGCTGTGGGCTGCCATCGACTTTGTTTCTGTTCTTTACCATCTGAATCTGTCCATGTGTGTTCCTGTGTGCACTCGGATGAGACTTTATTGTGAAAAGGAGGAGAATGTGAAAATCAGTAGGCAATCTGAGTCAGGATCATTTTTATTTGCAATGGCAATGTGCCCCTGATGTATCCCTGTGTCTGAATAATATGGAAACAGTGAGTCACGCAGTCAAAAGAATTCCACCAGTGGAGTGGAGTGTATTGGATTTATAGGAAAGAGACCTCATAAGATTTTCCTATTTGCCTTTAAAGAAAGAATCTGCCTATAAACTCAGAAAGGTATAGCTCTCCAGATGTTTTTAAACAATTGGTTATGTATTAAAAATGTAAGCTACTGTTTTGGTCTTTGAAATGGAAAATAAATGACTTCTGATTGTTTCTGAAGCCACAACAGCCTGACATATGTTTTCAATGACCATGGTCTAGCAGGCATTATGTTCTAACTATAAATTGTTTGTTACAAGTTGAAACAAGTCATCTGACAAAGGTGAAAATGAATCTGTACTGTGTACCATTGTGCTCCCAGATTTTCAGGCTTTTATTGCCACACCAAAGGCTAAAATTTCTGATCTTGTCTCAAAGTCTAAAAAAAGTCCCATGAGCTCAGAAAAAGCTGTGGAAAGAGTTTGATGAAGGAGACATTGTGGACCACCCAGAGAGCAACACTGCTTACATGAAAGGGTGTTAAATTGTGGGAATGTTGACCACAGCCTTGGGCTTCGAACTGAGTGACTTGCCTTACAAAAACTAAAAAACAATCTTCTGCTCCAATAAATTTGGAACCTATATCATTTATTTGATTTGATTCAGCCTTTGTGCTCAGATATCATCTGAATGTGGAACACAACTGTGTGGCTGAAACATGGCTGGAGGATTTGGCCTAGAGAGTTCTGTCTGAAAAGTCACATGTCTTCCTCTTATGTTTCAACAAGATTTGGAGAGTCACTCATTCTTTTTTCTTTTGTGTGTAAGACTCATTTCTTTGCTTCTAGGCAAGAATCCATAATCAGTAGTTGTCATGTTATGTGGGTTGGCCCCAAGAAAAGGATTTTTCTTCTTTTTAATTTTTGGCTTTTACAGCTCTCAAAACGGACCCCCAAATTCCCTAATGTTCTAGACAAAGCAATAAACTGTAATTATTTTTTAATCATTACACAAATTTCCAAAACATTTTCTAGTAGGTCTTAGATGGTCAGCTAAATAATTTTTTATTTCTGCTCATTGTCTGATAAAAGTGTAAGTATATAACTTAAATAAAAAAAAAACAGCAATCCTGGAAAATACTATTATCTATCCATCATCTTTATTCATAAGTAGAATACATATATATTAGTAAGATTTAAGGGAAAATGAAATAAGTGCTTTCTTGATTGATTAGCTACAAAATTCATAAAGGTTAGGGAAAATTAGGATCAAATTTTAAGGAATTATTTAATTTTTCCAAGTACACAAAAATTCAAAACAGACCCATCTACTTTGTGGATGTGATTTTCATATGGTTGTGAATTGGTTAGTGTTTTGGAGTGAAGGCTGAGGAAACCTTGAAGCAATCTGATGAGATTTCCCGACCAGGATACACCATAGGCTGCTTACCTCCAGGCTCTTATGGCATTTCCATTAAAGACACAGATTGTCTGCAACAAATGACTTTACCATGAGGGCTTGTTGCTGAGCTGTGTGCTGGGCTGGTGGCTGGGCAAGTGTCGGGTCCCTTGCGGGTGCCCGTGGGTTTCCATAAGGGCCATATTAGGACAAGTAAATGTGGATGTGTGGAGTGATGGGGCGGGAGCATTTACTCTGTGTGTACACAAGCGCATACACGTGCACATGCATACCACACATACCACATACCCACAATATACCACACACAGAGACACACACACGTACCACACATGCAAGGGCACAAACCCCCACACATGACCACACACACACCACACACGTGCACACATGAATACATAAAACCATACATACACTTGCACACACATATACACATGCCTGCGCACCACAAATATGTACACATCTACACACATGCACACCACACCACATGCATACAGACATGTGGGCACACACCTGCATTGTTTCTTATATCATCTACCAGTCTGCAACACTGGAATTTTTTTTTTGTTTTGTTGTTGGAAAATGTCCTATAGAGTCCGGGTCCTTGTTCATGACAATGATTTTAGTACCGCTCCGCCCCAAGCAGGGCAGAGTGTCTTTTGAACCTTATGGATAGTTGTTTGATTTTTGATTAATAGAGAAATTCCTGGTGATGCTAAAACTAAGATGTTTGCAAGCACAGTGTGTATAGGAAGGGGAGCTCAGCCCCAGACTCATATCTGTATGAGTAAGCTTGTGACCTAATAGAATTACCTCAGAGTCCCTAGCCTGCTTTTACCCTAGTCCCCTTTCTTTTTCATCATTCTGTTAAGCCTTGAATATTTATTTGCTTCATCTACACATTCATTGTTCTTCCTTCCTATATTCATATCTTCTCTTTTCTGTGTTTGGCTGATAATATTTTAGCATTATTTCTCTTCAGTAGAAAACAGTTTGTGGTGGGAACCTTTGTATTGCTGTTTTTTCTTGGCCCGCCCCACTCCAGGTGGCCTATCTGTGGAAAGAGGATGGACACCTGACTCACCTGCATCTTCTGCAGTTGGCAGAGAGCATGGAGATATGTCTTGGGCATCCAGATCTCTACATTCTGCTGGTTCTGAGGTGACATCAGGAACCATGGGCACCTGATCCTCAGAACCTGGCCCGAGGAGAATAGACATGTGGTTAGAGAATGGACCTAAGAGAGAGTACAGGGGGGCATGGACAGGGTCTAGTGTTCCTGCCCTTGAGTGAGAGGCTGGGACACTTCTCCTCACAGACATTTCTCCATTGTTGTAATTTAACTCAGCCCAAGCATATGTGAGTGACATGCATCCCCATGAAGCTTTAGCAATTGGTTGGTGTGGTATGGACCTTCTGCCTCATATGGCTGAACCTCTTGAAGGTTTGGTCCAGATCATCTAATCACAGGAAATCAGTAGGAATGCCATGATTAGCCTTCAGGGGAGAGCAGGCTCCTGGGGTGTATGGCTTGGGGCAGGGATGTCTGCTTGGCCCCCTCCCCTTCCTCATTAGCCTCACTCAACACTGGCTTTCCATGTGGCAAAGCTGAGGGCTGAGTAAAGTGGAAACCGCACAGATGCAGGATCTCACTTCAATGTGGAGAAAGTAGAAGCCACCCTTCACAGTCCAGAAAAATCTCTATATGTAGGGTCATTTATTGCAGAACATCTTACAATAGTTTTAAAATTGTGAAGATCAGGAATTCCCAGATGCTTTGTTATGCAAGGCACCTAGTGTCAAGACTACAGATAGCATGGGGTGTGCAGGAGCTGGCAGATGAGAAATATGAGTGTCTGTGCTGGGTGTGGAGGCCACAGGCAAGCTGAGTGGATTGAGAAGGTAAGTGAACTACCTGCATGGCAATTCTGGAAAACTAGAGGAGGGAGTATGTTCCCTGCTGATGGAACATCAGGGTTATGAGAAGCCTCTGGTTATGGAGTTGGGACTGGGTCATCAGGGAGAAAACTGGACACCAGATGGTAGCTATCACTTTCCTAAGAATGTGCTGGTGGCAGGGATGGACTAATACTGTGAGTCTCAACTCTACTGCATCATGTGGCATCTGAGGTTGTACAAGGTGGAGGACATGAAAGGGACCGTGGCACTTCTGATTTCTTTAGGCCATGGCACTCTGTGTTGGAATCAACAGTATGGTCAGTAGGGATTCAGGGATGTAAGGGTGATAACTGAGTGTCACCCCTATACACAGGGAGGCTGGATGTCTGGTGCTAATCTGGGAGTGAGTGATCCTTATCAGTGGTTAGGACCTAGCCATCCAAACCTACAAGCTGCCCAACCATCCCACTCCCAACACCCTCCCACTCTCTCTTCCATTGTTATCACCATTCCAGACTGTCTTTTCCTATTTCTTTCTTTTCATTTTATTTTATCTCTTAAAAAATCCTTACCTGTGGATATGTTTATTGACTTTAGTGAGGAAAATAGAGAACGTCTGAGAGAGAGAGAGAGAGAGGAGAGAGAGAAACATTGATTGGTTGCCTCCCATACATGCCCTGACTGGGGATCTAATCTGCAAAGTTTTGGTGTATGGGATGACTCTCCAACAAACTGAGCCACCTAGCCAGGGATTATTTTATCTTTTTAATTGTCCAACCCTCCAGAACACCCTGGCACAGCACGTTATACCAGATCAGATCAAATAAGTAACATTTGCTGTGAAGCCAAGAACGAAGGCTGCATCTTGAGTGTTCTGTATTCTCCCTCAAAATGGCAATTGGCACTAAAGGCTGAAATCCAGGAAATGTTTCTGAGGGCAGAAATGGAAGACATTTGATCATAAGCCTCATATAGCTGGTGAGGAAAGTGGGTGTAAGCTGAGAGCTGCCTGCATTTTCTGGGCAGTCTGGTTTTCACAAAACCAGTTGCTGTGAACAAGGGAGGGAGAAGCATGATGCATA
The DNA here is from genome assembly GCA_004026765.1 of Micronycteris hirsuta. Taxonomy (NCBI): domain Eukaryota; kingdom Metazoa; phylum Chordata; class Mammalia; order Chiroptera; family Phyllostomidae; genus Micronycteris; species Micronycteris hirsuta. The sequence goes on along the minus strand of PVJI01007271.1, from coordinate 56,024 downwards.
TAATGGGCATCTCTTTGATGCACTGGGACCTTCACTAGATCTGTGACACCCAGACAGGTGCTCATTTATAAGGTTGCATGAGACTAACTGTTGAGGCTTTGGGCCAATACAAGTGATTATGAAAAAAACTTTGGAAACGTAGTTGGGGTGGAAGTGGCTGGCTATGACCCAGCAGGAGGTGCCTGGAGGCTCTGAGCAGAGGTTCTGGGATCCTGAGCATTTTGAGTTTGTGTTGTGATTTTCACAGCAGCTTGGAAGTGCAGTCACAGATGCCAGTTGTGTGTTTTCACAGGAAACAGAAAGCTGGCCAAATGAAAGTTGGCTGGGACAGGAAGGGGGCCCTGGAAAGATCTGAAGTGTTGACCATGTGCTAGAAGAGCAGTCATTAGGGAACTTGATGTTGGGAATACCCTGAGGCTCATGATGATTCCAAGAAACCAAAACTTTAAGGGAAATCAAAAGCTAACATTGTTTTTTCTCATCAAATTGTGTAGTTGTTTCTGGTGCTAGTAAAGCTAATATTTAGCAAATGATGCCTTTTCAGTGAACAAGTGTCTATTCTTCAAAGTTCCTAGAATCAAAAGCTGAAGAACTTGGTGAGATTCATTGAGGCTTCAGGGTAACTTATTTTCTCAGTTTGGTATAAGGATCAGCAGTACTATCTCAAAGAAGTCAGATAATAAAATAAAATGTCCAATCAGTTCCCTTTACCCCTTTAACCACTTCTTGTAGGATCTTGGCATCATGGAGCTTCTGGACCTGATGTGGGCACTCAGTCGTTGACTGTCTCTCCCTGCGTCTCTACTGCTTTGGGTGATCCCATGCCCAGACTGGTATCTGGGGACTGTGACTTGCAGGGTCCACCATGGAGCCAGAGCAGATGCTGGAGGGACAGACACAAGTTTCACAAAATTCTCACTCTAAGTACAGTCTCACAGATAATGTCACGAAGATGGTGGAAAATGAGAAGATTAATGCAGAAAAGTGATCAAAACAGAAAGTGAATCTCCATTCTTTGCCAACTGGTGCCTACCTGGATCAGACTCTTGTGCCTATCCTATCACAGGGACTTGCTGTGCTTGGAAAGGAAAGACCACCGAATCCCACTGAATTTCTAGCATTGTATCTTTTAAAAAACAAGGCACAGTTTGAAGATAAAAACTGACTTACTGTGAAGAACAGAAAAATTTGGTTTCTACTATAGATTTACATGATTAAGAGGCTGCTTTAATTGCCACGATTCCACCCCCAACCTCCCAACCATTCTGAGAGTATGAGAACCTTCAGGATAACAACTTGTTACTGGAGTTGCAGAAAAACATGTTTCCCGTATTTTGATTTAATCACCATACTTATTTAATGAGTGTATTATGTGCATTTCTTTCAGATTGTCTATAACTTTGTTTTTAAAATGACCTTCAAAATAAACTGTTAAATGTAAAAAAAAACACCCCATAAGTTGTTCACTTTAGGAAGAACAGGAAGAACTTTGCCTCTGCTTCTCTTATTTCTGACAATCACCAAGGACACAGGAAAACACCGCATCCCTAATACTTGCTGTGCAGAGAGAAAAAAAGTCAGAAATTCCCTGATAGTCCTCTTCAGTGGAATATGTTCTATTTTATATATTTAAAATCTACCTGAAATCATTCTGTAAAGGGAAGGAAGGAAAGAGAGAAAATGCTTCATTATCACGGTTGTTGAAGGGCAGGAGACAGGGAAGGAATACCAACCTCAGTTCTACAATTGTGCAAGCATTTGAAGAAGCCTGTGTCACAGGCCAGTAAGAAGGAATATGTTCTAAGAAGCATGGGTGGGAAAAGGCATTTAAAGATCAGGTGGTAACTCAGGCTGAAACAGGACTTCTGTGCCTATGCCCATTTGTTTATGACAGCAATGAGGTGTGTCCAAAAGTGATTTATGAGTTGTTTTCAGTTACAATTACATTTCTGAAATGCCTGTTGCAAATGTACCTGTAACATTCAGTACAGGAGAAGCACTGAAAGAAACCTATTTTCACAAGAGAATGGCAATGTGAAATGTATGGTCTCACTAGGTACATCTTGTAAATATGCACAGAAAACATTAACAGCCATGTTGGCCATGTCCTTCTATGGTGGGAGGGAGTAGACCTGCTCATCTTGCCTCTGCTTCCTCTTTACTAATTCTCCCCTTAACCCAACCTTGTAAGCTATTCTTTGAGCTGCAGAATATTGTTTCTAAGGAAGGGTAGCCTTCCCTGACTTTCACTGACATTTTTTTTAGAAGTCTCCACCCCTTATTAATGTTATTAAAATGTTTTTAAAATGTTATTTTAAAAAACCCACCATACTACCATTCCCCCCAAGTCTTTACCCAAAGCACTCAGCTGCTGGCATAGTGAGTCCAGCATCCACCTTCACTTGGATGGGGGAAGTCTCAACAAGTAAAGAAAATAATGGAGGCAGTCAACATGGCCAGAGGTCAAGTGCAAGAAGAAGGAAAATCAGGGATTCTGCTCTATGTGTGACCAGTAATATTGCAAGTACTGTACTTTACAAAAGTGCCAGTAAAATGATGAGATAATAGGGTTTTATCGTATCAAGAATGATGATTAAAAGTGGAAATAAAAATGTATGAATCTGTTTAGTAAAAGATAGTGAGCTCATTATAGAGTTACACAAACAAACCCCTGCACATTTAAATGACAGTTTACTCCAACACTTTGAAATTATTAGTGAATTATCTTCTTGTCTTCTATTTTTTAAAAATCCTCACCCAAGGATATTTTTTCATTGCTTTTTAGAGAGAGAAAAAGGGGTAGAGAGAAACATTGATGCGAGAGAGAAGCATCAATTGGTTGCCTTTTGCATGTGCTGGGACCTGGGATCATAGACTCCTTGACTGGGGATCATATGCTCCCAGACAGGGGACTGAACCCACAACCTAGATATGTGTCCTGACTTGGAATAGAACGCGCAGCCTTTAGGTTATAGGACAATAACTAAACCAACTGAGCCATACCCGCCAGGGCTTGTCTTCTAATTCTTAAGAAACCTTAAGAAAAATCTTCAGAAATTCAATCAACGTTTTTTAATGTTCTTTTTGTCTCTGGTATTCTTACATGTCATTCTGATGTAATAAAGTGTATGTTCACCCCATTGTCCTGCATGGTGCACATATAGGACCTCAAAGTGGACCCTGCAGTTTATGTCTTAAGAACCCTCCATGAATCTGATGCATCTCCACTGTGAGGGCCAGTGCTTCAGATTAACTTTCACTTTCAGCCACAGAATAAGTTCAGGTGGCATGGTACTGTGGTGCTGCAGGGGGTGGTCTAGGCCAGTAGTTCTCAAGGTGTGGTCCCTGGATGCTTGTGAGAAATGCAAGCTCTTGGGCCCTACCCAGGCCAACCCCATCATAAACTTTGGGCCTGGAACCCCAGCCAAGATGGAGGCATAGGTAGATACACTTTGCCTCCTTTCACAACCAAAAGAAGGACAACAACATATTTAAAAACAAACAAACAAAAACAACAACAACCACAAATGCCAGAAAATCAAACTGTATGGAAGTCTGACAACCAAGGAGTTAAAGAAGAAACTTTCATCCAGACCGGTAGCAGGGGTGGAGATGGGAAGCCAGGGTGGAAAGGACACATGGCAAGGCAGCGGCTAGCAGACCAGGTGGGTGAGGCAGCAGCTGATGGACCAGCAGTCCCATATTCGCCTGGGGATAAACCGGGAGGAACAACTGGGAAATGAGACAGACTGCGCAACCTAGGGTTCCAGCATGGGAAAAGAAAGCCTCAAAATCTCTGGCTGTAAAATCCTATGGGGGTTGAAGTGGCAGGAGAAACTCGCAAACTCACAGGAAAGTTCGTTGGAGAGACCCACGGGGTCCTCGAACATATACAAGTCCACCCTACTTGGGAATCAGTACCAGAAGGGCTCGATTTGCTTGTGAGAAGTGGGGGAAGTGACTAAAAGCCAGCTGGCAGCTAAGCAAGCTGAATTATTCCCTTTTGGACCCCTTCCCAACACACAGCACCACAACAGAGTGACATGGGTTGCCTCACCCTGATGAATACCTAAGGCTCCTTCCCTTACAATATAATAGGCATGCTGATATATATAGTGCAAACAAAATAACAGATCAAAGCTCCAAAAATAGAACTAAGCAATGAAGAGATAGCCAACCTATCAGATGCACAGTTCAAAACATTGATAATCAAGATGCTCACAGAAATGGTTGAGTATGGTCACAAAATAGAGGCAAAAGTGAAGGCTATACAAAGTGAAATAAAGGCAAATATACAGGTAACCAACAGTAATACATAAGAAACCAGGACTCAACTCAGCAATTTGGAACAGAAGGAAGAAATAAACATTCAATCAGAACGGAATGAAGAAACAAGAATTCAAAAAAAAAAAATGAGGAGAAACTTAGGAACCTCTGTGACAACTTTCAATGTTCCAACATCCAAATAATAGGGGTGCCAGAAGGAGAAGAAGAAGAGCAAAAAACTGAAAACTTATTTGAAAACATAATGAAAGAGAACTTCTCTAATCTGGCATAGGAAATAGACTTCCAGGAAGTCCAGGAAGCTCAGAGGGTCCCAAAGAAGTTGGACCCAAGGGAACATACACCAAGACACACCATAATCACATTACCCAAGATTAAAGAGGAGAGAATCTTAAAAACAGCAGGAGGAAAGGAGACAGTTACCTACAAAGGAGTTCCCATAAGACTGTCAGCTGATTTCTCAAAAGAAACCTTGCAGGCAAGGAGGGAAAGAAATATTTGAAGTCATGAAAGGCAAGGACCTACATCCAAGATTACTGTATCCAGCAAAGCTTTCATTTAGAATAGAAGGGCAGATAAAGTGCTTCCCAGATAAGATAAAGTTAAAGGAGTTCATCATCACCAAGCCCTTATTATATGAAATGTTAAAGGGACTTATCTAAGAAAAAGAATATGATCAAAAGTATGAACAGTAAAGTGACAATAAACTGACAACTAGCAACAAAAAAAAAAAAAAAAACCCTAAAAAACAAAAAGAAAACCAAACTAAGCAAACAACTAGAACAGGAACAGAATCACAGACATGGAGATCTCATGGAGGGTTATCAGTAGGGAGGTGGAGGGGGAAGAACGGGGGAAAGGGCACAGGGAATAAGAAGCATAAATAGTTAAGTACAAAATAGACAGGGAGAGGTTAAGAATAGTATAGAAAATGGAGGAGCCAAAGAACTTATATGTATGACCTATGAACATTAACTAAGGGGGGGAATGCTGGTCAGAGGGGGAATTCAGGACAGAGGGGAATAAAGAGGGGGGGAATGAGACAACTGTAATAAAATAATCAATAAAACATATTAAAAATATATATTGGACCTAAAAAAATACTAGAAAAATTACTGTTAGACTACATCTCTTACCTGATTACCTTTTGCCCAAACCCCTTACCTACACTTTTGTTCACCTTATAAAAAGGTTGGCTTGAGGTGATGTGTTGAGACAGTTTTTGAAGGTATATAACTCACTGTCTTCTCAGATCACTGGCATCTGAATAAAGTGCCTATGAAGATTCAATCCTTGTTTTTACTTATTAGTTCTGGTAGTGACAAGCAGCACAAATGCTGACTTTTCTGTTTTAACATAGACTACCAGGAGAAAATTAAATTTAATTTTGTACATTTTAGAATAATATAAAGGTCAAAGGGCAGCCAGTAATAGAAGGTTATATGACATCTTAAGCTGAGGAGAAGGGGTTGGTTAGTCTGGGATTTTGAGGGGAGGAAGGCAATTTACATTGAGATGAAAAAGGAAATGCTTGGTAAACAAATGTTTGCTATGCCACGTAGAGACAATGGTACAACTGTAATAGCATAATCAATAGAAAATATTTCTTAAAAAAGAGAGACTTTGGGCCTGGAACCCAGCAACCTGTTTTAACAATCCTAGGTGATTTGGAAGTCTGTGAGCACTTGAGAACCAGGCTTTTAGACTGTTGTTTCTCAAAAGTCTCTGTGTGTAAGGATCACCTGGGGATCTTATTAAAATGCTATTTCCATTCTATTTGTAGGTCTTGAGTGTCTGCTTTTCTAACAAGCTTCCAGGTGCTGCTAAAGCTGTGGACCCATGGACCACCCTTACAGCAGTGAGGTTTTGAAGTATTATGGTCACTAGAAATTGGCACTCTCTATTGTAAGTGTATAAAATGGCATTCTAGTTTAAATGTCATCCTTTTGTGGGTGAGCTACAGTGAGTCAGGGTCCAAAATGAATTACCTTTCTGAGTAAACCTGATGATGTTGTGAGTTTCTGAGTGCAAAAGCCTGAGGAGATAACTTTTGTTGTTGTTTGATTTCTTTTGGACATATAGTAGGCACCTAATAAATGCTACGGAAGGAGCAAATGGAGACCCCATTGTGATTTTTCCAGGGACCCATGCCTGAGTGGCTAGGCAGCATCACTCTGCTGAATCTTTTTTAATGACAAAAAGGTGTTGGACAGGAGGTGCACACACTTGCAGGCACCTGATGGAAGAGCCAGGGCTCAGCACCAAAGTTCCCTGAGGATACTTCTTCTGTGGACACGGATCATTTTTTTTCTCTAGTTAATTCAACTTCTAATCAAATTTCATTTGTTAGATGCCTCTGTGCACTCAGCACTAGTCATTTTTGCTAAATTCCATTTCTCCCTCCAGTACTTCCTTTTTCTAACTGCAGCTCAGGCAAAAATGCACTTCTTGAGGCTGAGTAGGGACCTATACTGGGGCCGCTGTAGCCTTCGTTTGCAAGGAGGAAAGTACGAATGTATTTCCTTGTCCCTCTTTTCACCTTGTCTCCATTCCCACCTCTTAGTGATTCTGGTGCTTCATCCTTTAATTTCAGATAAATTGATCTTTTCCTCTACAGAAGGTCTCCCAACCAACCTCCTTGTTCATGTGTTTATTCTTTCACACCCTGTTGGTGAATAGCAGATGCTAATCTTTGCCTATAAAAGGCTGGTAACTTCTTTTTAGCAGCCTCTTTTCTGGTAGCTCCAGGCTATTGGTCTTCCACTTTCTGTAAAGCTCAGGAAAGAAAGGGAATGGGCAAATCAACCATTCCACCATGAGAAGACTCGAAGGCTTGCAAAAATCAGTGTGATTTGAACTAAATCCTGGTCCTTGGGATGATTTGGTTCACTCAGGGAGCAGCAAGGACCTTCTTCTGGTTAGTTCTAGACTTCGCTGAGGTTTGTTGGGAGGTGCTGCTGGCTCTGCTGGTGCTCCTGGGATGGCCTTGGCCTTCATACAGTTCAGCCTGAGCAACAGCTCAATGAAACAGGATTTGAAGCTTCTGGAATTTGTGTCAAATCAGCTTATTTTCCTGCACATGGAGCCCTGTTCTGTAAGCATCTACCAAGACATTATAAAAAATGAAAAAAGAACGTGTAAAATTTTCATCCTTCTATTTTTTTAGGGCAACAAAATGTTTGATTCCACAAGCAGACCTGTAATTAATACCCACAGGAAAAAACTAAGAAATAGATTTTGTTCTTGTCACCTTTACAATAAAATTGAAGTTAGGCAAACTGGAATGAGGACTTTTAAAGTTAACCCTAAACACTCTTCTTAGAGTGCCTTGTGCTCCGGTGTTGAATTGCATGACTATGCACATTGTATAACATTAGTCTATGCTGCCCTATGGCAGAATGCAGCAGGCATGACTTGTCAGCCCACTCAGCCCATGAACAGCTTGGCCTCCCTCAAGACAATGGCATCAGCCTCCTGGGAGTTCCTCACCTGTTTCACATATTTTGTATAATACTTTTATAAAGCCTACATATCTCTGCCCTGGTGAGGACGAGAATTCAATTTCACAAGTAGGAAAATGGTCCAAGGAATGTCCAGCAGTCACATCAATCCACTTTCATATTTGCAGAATTGTTTTTGAAATTGTGATATGTGGACTTTCATTCCTTTGTAAATATGTGCTGTTAAATGTGTGGCTTGATTTAGGCATGGATTGTGGCTAAATTATGGTGACTTTGTGGATCATAACTTCCCTGCCTGGTTCTAAATCTATCTTGCATGAATGTGTACTTCCTAATCTCCCCCTCCCCAATCATTCTAATTTTTACATAGTGAGATGTGTGGATGCTTCTCTTTGGCCACATCAGGCACACCCCCAACTATAGAGCTCTTTACAGAAAGCATACAATTCACTCACCAGCGGCAGCACCCTCTGGGGTGCACACTGACAAGGACAGGATGCAGCCCTGGGGGAAGTAGCATTTCAGTGTGCTTGCTGGAGGGAGAGTCAAGGACACGCCTAGACAAAGGCTGCTGGGGCCACCACATCCCTATGTCTGAGCTCCTTTGGCTGGGGCTCTGTTTGGAACACAGGGAACTAACCCAAGACATTCTGGGTGCAGGAAGAGCTTGGTGTTTTCTGCTATGCTGCCCCAGCAGCTGCCTTTCTGCCCCATCAGCACGCTACTCCAAGGCCCAGGTTTGTTTTTATGAGCTGTTCTCTGTACCCCATCTACTATCTCCATATTTGAAAAAATGAAAAAGTGAAAAAATCTACCACAGGAAGTCTTAAATAGACATCAGATCAATCTTCCTTCCCTCGTTCCCTGAGGACTTCCATAATTCTTAGACCTCAGTGCAAGCAGAGGTGCCTCTCAACTGACCCTGTGTCTACTCAAGAACCTTTGGGGGTCTTTATCTGGTTCCTACCCACATGCCCAGACCCCTCTGTGTCACCTGTTGTTAATCCACCTCTTTTTTAATATGTAAGAATGTATATACATAATGGGCTTGTCTTAGATAGGTGCATGAATGTCTATTGCCACTTTGCTGTTGTCTAACACATTAGAACTTTGAACAATGTCACATAGAAGTAGTAGCCTTGATATTTTTTTTCTGAGGATTGTTGAATTTAAGGTAAAAACCCATTTTTTTCTTTAAATAACCTTAAAGGAAATGCCTTTTCTGTATTTGCTCACATACAATGACAATTCTTTGACATTGTTTTGACACTGATATCTTGGTTTAGTCTAAGGTTAGGTATGAGACTCTAAGAAATAGGACAGGATTTATTAATTCAAAAAAATTCAGTGCTGCTATGAATGCAACAATAATGTTCTCTCCTCCAGACAACAGAAGATTTTTGGAGAAGCATTTCCTGGATATGAGAGTTTGGGGGTTCATCTGCCAGTCTGACCCTTACACTCCCACTTGGCACTTCTGCCTCCACAGCCACGTGGGTTATTCACTGGCATAATTCAGCTGCTCCAACTGGAGAGCAGGTGGCAAGGCCTTGGATGGAGAAGCAATGGGCTGCCTCTTCCTCATGGAAGTGGATCCTACAAATGTGAAAATGCCCTGCTGTCAGGAAAATAGGGGAGGGAAGCACATCTGAATGCAGCCTCAGTTGGAGATGGTTCTGAAATTTGGGTTGTATTTGTGTTGATCTCAGGCTCTTTTTGTGGCTCTTCAGAGTTCTCCTCTATTCTGTAGAGCTCATCTTTCTCAAACACAATGTTGGCATTGCCTAAACCCAGCCATTATGCACAAGGAATTTGGCCAACGATGGATGCTCAGTGGCCTCAGCTGGGCCTTGAAGCTGGTGTCCTTTGTCCCTGCTCTTTCCTCTCTCCTCTTGGTTGTAAGGCCTAACGGCTGCACAGGTTGACACTTACCAGCTGCAGGCTCAGATGCCAGACACTGAAATGTGTTTTCCTAGCAGTGGCAGCTGTGGCCACAGGAGGAGCGTGGGGGCCTATGCAACTCACTCCCTCATCTGCTTCCTTGCTGGCTCTGAAGAAAGACTGACAATCTGTGGCTGCTTTGCTGGATGCCATTGTGATTTGACTTGCTTTTATGGCACAGACTTTACTGGCTCGGGATGTTAAGTTTCTGTGCAAATCTCTGTCACAGTGCATGCCGACTCAGTTAACTGAACAGCCACAGTAAGACTTTGCTGTATCTATTAATCCTCCCAGTCCTCCAGTAGGATGGGATGGAGGAGCCAGACAGAATTATGGCAGGATAGGAGCCAAGTTCTCCTCCTGGATGAGGACAGACTGGGCCAACTGAAAGCCATGAAGAGAATATTTGTCTATCTTTGGATGCCCTTCTGCAGGGGTGGGACAAAGATGAGGTGGGTTTCTTTCCTCATATAGTACAAAAAGGATAGTGTGTTTCCTGGGTTTCAGAGCCCTGAAATGGTTGGAGTGAGAGGCAGAAATTCCATTCACAGCCTGAGCAATTCAGAGGCACTGGCTGCCAAGTAGATTCCATTGGAGCAGTGCGGGTTTTGGAAGCTTTGCAGCCTGATCATGTGGGCTCCATAAAAGCTGATAAGAAGATGGGAGGAAAGGAGAGAAGAATGTCTTTCTGGAACCATAGAATATCAAATGCTGAAGGACCTGAACCCTGCTCCTTGTAAGCCAGTTCTGTGGCAAGTTATTGAGTGATTGTGCATGGAAACTGGGAGAGGTCACAGAGTCTCTGTCTCCTGTGCCCAAAGGACTTCATTTGGAGTTATCTCTTATTCGTGAGGAGCATAAATGCAGCTCAGGAAGTTCCGTGTGGTAGGAGGGCTATCAAGCTGTGCTCTGAGTATGGCTGGGTCTCCTTTTATGACCCCAGCCCTATTTCTAATCACTCCCCATCCCTCACATTCTCTGTTCTGGCCACTCAGTTCTCTGTGTACCCTCCTTCTCCTCGGGACATTTGCATGGGCTGTCTCTCCTGTTTGAGCACATATTTTCTGTTCTTCATACCAAACTATCCCTGACTTATCTCACAGACCTCAGCCTCCACATCATCTCCTCCAGGGAGCCTTCCCAGATGCCCAAGCCTAGGGATAGTGGCCCTGCTAAGGTTTCCAAAGCAACCCGTACTTCTCTCCATTAGAGTATGTCTTTGCCTGGACTCTAAGTTACATCCATGACTTCTCTTCTTGTTTGCTAAACTTCACTCAGGAAGGGGCATCTAAATGGTGATTGGTATATAATAGGTTTTTGAAAAAGTAATGGTTGGATGATTGAATGCAAGTGTAGGTTCTATTGACCCTTCCTCTCTAGACTCAGTTCATGCCTAAAACATCTTGAAGGAGAGGGTGCTTGTAACTGAACACTATAATAATAATTGCTACCATTTTCTGAGCACTTATGCGTAGGAAACTATATAGGAACCTTATACACACATGTGTACATAACAACACTGCAAAGTATATGCTGTATTTCTGTTTTTCAAACTATGTTATGCTGATGATGGAACTTCTCTTCTAGCAAAAAAGAGATGTTCAGAGGCTTGGTGGCACTGTCATTGGCCTTCATTTGGCCCCAGTCACTGTCAGTGACCTCTTATATCAGACAGAATGAGCTGGATCAAAACAAAATGGTCTTCATTTTTCATTCACAGTTTGATTCTCTTTCAGGCAGATGGGACACTCTGCTTGCTGTAGTCACTCAGGGCCCTAGAATAACTGAATGGCCACCAGTCCATATGGTGATGATTTCATGTAAAAAAAAGATGGAACTGTAGGGTTTCACACAAGCAACTAAATGATTCAGCCATTTTTAATAATCAGTCATGTACTATGATTAGAATTTTGTCATACCTAGAAACAAAGGGCAAGATGGACTAGTGCTCTATGTCTCATCGACCTGTTGTTAGACACTCACTGGATGCTGGTACAAAGGATCACTTAGAGCAGCATGAAGCTGTTTCTCTAACAGTGTCATTCAAGTTCCCAAAGTTGATTGTTTCACATGTAATACTTCCTTACCTCCATTAGTGATTACTCTTACTCTTCAAGGCATCTCAGTCAAGAAGAAAGTTATGGCTATAGATTAAAAGGAAAACAGTCCTACCTAGTGTGGCTCAGTGTATTGAGCGCTGGCTTGTGAACAAAAGGGCTGCCAGTTTGATTCCCAGTCAGGGCACATTCCTTGGTTACGGGCCAGGTTTTCAGTTGGGGGCATGTGAGAGGCAACCACACATTGATGTTTCTCTCCCTCTCTTTCTCCCCTCTTCCTCTCTGGCTAAAAATAAATAAATAAAATCTTTTAAAAAAATAAGGGAAAACATGCTCTAATATCTCATCAATTCATGTACATCCCTTTAAGCCACATTGGAGTGAACTTAGAGCAGCAAACCTCTTGGCTATAAGAATTCGTGGCCTAAAGATACAACAGGAGACCAGTAATTCATGTTTCTGATTTACCTACAGCTCTGCTCATTTAGCCTCAGCCTTGGGGTGCCAGTGTGCATGGCTTATGTTGCTATCATTCATATTATTTATTAAAAATGCTGATCTATTGTGAAATTAAGGGATTCCTGGATTCCTTTGTTCACTACAGTGAGCTCAATATTGGCAGCTCTCCTGCTCTACTGTGGAACAGATCTTTCATGTTTATTTCTTTGGATCATCCTATATGTTTTTGTTCAGATATATCAAATGCTGAAAATCATTATATTGGATTACTTATTGGGTCAAATATCTGACAAGGGGTGCCTGCCCTGTGTGGGGGAGTCAGGACACAGAGACCAAAGAGCCTGGTTTCTGCCTTCAAAGATTTCACATTACAGTGAAGAATTAGAAAACACATAAGACAGGAGTGGTTTAGATGCTATTATTATCATTCCTTTTTTTTCTGATCAGCAGTATAAGCCTAGGAGATTATGTACAAAATAAAACATTCCTGGATGTTTCTCCTGATCTTTAGCCTTCTTCTTTAATATTTGAGAACACCCTATGAATTCATTTGTAAGATCAAAATATTCTGTTTGGGAGATGGTATGGTCCTGGAGGCAACTGTCTTGGTATCCTGTTGCCTCCCAGAGTGTCTGGAACACAGTAGGTGCTCAGTAGATGGATCTCAATGAATAAATTCAGAAATCAGGCATTATAGTTAAACCAAACATGCTGATACATATATACATTTTAAAAACTTTTATTGAATTTACTGGGGTGACATTGATCCATAAATTATATAGGTTTCAGGTGTACAATTCTATAATACATCATCTGTACATTGTATTGTGTGTTCACTACTCCAAGTCAAGTCTCTTTTCATTACTACTTATGCCCCCTTTACTTTCTTCTACCTTTCCCTACCTGCCCCCATCCCCCACTTTTGCTCTGGTATTTACCATACTGTTTTCTGTGTCTATGAGGTTTTTTTCTTTGCTTAATCTCTTCACCTTTTTCACCCAGCCTCCAAATTCCTTCCCCCCTGAAAGTTGTCAGTCTTTTCTCTGTATCTATGAGTCTGTTTCTATTTTGCTCATTAGTTTATTTTGTTCATTAGATTCAACATGTAAATGAAATCATATGGTACTTGTCTTTCTATGACTGGTTTATTTCACTAAGCATAATACTCTCCCAGGTCCATCCATGCTGTGACAAAAGGTAAGATTTCATTCTTTTTTATGGCTAAGTAGTATTCCATTGTGTAAATATACCACAGTTTTTTAATCCACTCATTTACTCACACTGATACATATTGACTAACTACTATACTACTACAGTGCTACAGCACCACAATACTACAGTTTTATAGTACTACACTGCTATAATACAAAAGCACTACAAACATCAATACTATAATACCACCGCACTACAATACCTCAGCACTACAATACCGCAGTACTATCATGCTACAACACTACAGTACTACCCCACTACAATACTAGAATAATAAATTACTATATTACAGTATCACCTCAATACTTCAGCACTAAAATACCACATGATTATAATACTACATTACTACAATGCTATACTATTACAATACTATAGTACTATAATACTATGCCATTATAGTACTACACCACTAAACAATACAAATCTATGGCACTACAATACTATAGTATTAAATACTATAACACTATGATGTTACAGTTCTACAACAGTATCTCACTACAACACTACAGTACTACAATACTACAATAATAAAACAATACAGTACTACAACACTATAGTGCTGTAATACCACAATACTGCGAGGAATATGGAGACTAGAAAGATGACCTACTTACTACATATGTACAATATATAGTCATATTTTAAAAACACCCATATAAGTAAATACATTCATAATGCGTTTGTGTGTGAATGTGCATGTGGTTGTGCGTATGTGTATACACATGTACAGATAGGTTGCTGAAATGAAACTCCATTTGATGCTGTTTACTTAATGACACACTTTAATGACCCTGGAGTCCTTAGACAAGGCAATAGCACATATAAAACCACACCAAATTGCTGGTTTTCTTTAGTATCTGGTCTCCTGTGGTGTCCCTGGCAGGCAGCACCTTTTGCTGCACTGTGGGCCATTTATGCAGACAACAAACTCTAATTTTAGCTTGAACAAACCAATGAATAATCTGTGGTCACATCTAAAAATTGTCCTTAAAATTCAATTTAAGAGCAACTTATTTTTTTTTTCACAAGGTATGCAAAACCTACCTGGATATTATGCCTTAGAAACAATACAGCTTTTTAGAGAATTCTGCTGGGCATATCTGTATAACTCTGAAGAGCTTCCACCCTAGGCTGCACTGAATGAAGCAGAGGGAGGCCAGCCCTCCCCTGCTTTTCAGGGTCAGTAGGGGAGATAATTAAAGTGGAAAGTGGGTTATAACTGGCACACAATGGAAAGGGTGGGTTGCCATGTCTTCCAGATTTCCCTGATAAAGACAGAAATCACAGTCCTGAGTGGTAGTTACTGATGGGGGATAAATATATACTGAAGTCAAAGCCATGTGAAGCCATTGTTATTTTGGACAGGGCCAAACTGATAAGGAGAGCTTTTTTTCTCAGAAGAATGTCTTACTGTTTGTAAGTTCACTATCCACTTTGAAGGATTAAATAGAAGAATAATAAATTATCCTTTCTTTATCTCTTGAGTATCTGCTGAAATGATTAGCACAGAATAAATATTGGATTCTCTTTACTTCATTTAGACAGGTGAGGAAAAGCAACTCATGTCATGGACAATGTCACTGAGACAAGAGCTTAGAGATGATTTCTTTCTGCTCAGAGAAGGGATTAATGAAAGAAAATCACCCTACCTGTGCTGCCCATGCTTGGAATCCAGGCCATATGCCTGCATTCCCCAACCTTCCTGCTCTTCTCCTCCCAGGGATGTAGGAAGAATGTCTGGAGACACAGAAAGACAATGGTTCAGGAAAATGTACATCCTTGTACAGTGAGCCTACCCTGGAGACACCTTAGTTCCATGACTGATAGATGGCTGGTGACGTTGAGGTATCACCACCTGGGCCCCACCAGCAGGGGATCAGGCAGAGCCTTTGCCTTGATGCCATCCATCCTCTATCACTGCATGGTTGTTGTAAAGTTCAAATACAGTGGTGAGTGTGAAAATGCCATGTAACAGTGTCTGGCCTGGTACAGATGCACATGTGTCTATGGCCACTTCACCTGGTGGCATGTGTCTAGTTCCTCCCAATCACACTTCCAATTCCCTCCCAGAGAAGGCAAGAGAGACTCAGATTTTCAAGTTTTAGGGAAAGTACAAAAAACACATGAAGATTTGATCACAAAAGCAAGCATCCCAGAAAACACAGAGTGCAGCTGGGCAAAGCGGTGTCTGTAAGTTGGAAATTGTTAAAAGTGGAGCATGGCAGGACAGAATGAGTGTCTTTGGATTGGTCCAACTCCTCTGGCCTTTGTCTCTCCTTTAGAATGTCATCTGTGGTTTCACATCTCTGAACACACAGACTTCTTATGATGATATTTTTAATAAAACCTAGGTGCATCCCGAGAGTGTTAATATTGAAAAGCTATAACAGAACCTTCTCCAAGTCTTCTCACAAACACTCCAGCAATCTCTTGAAGTGGCCACACAGGTAATAGGCTTGGTTCCACCCACGTTTTCCTCAAAGGTGGGACCCCATATATTGTGGGGAGGAAGAGTCCAGGGATGGCAAACGTGGTGGGGAGCATGCTTTTGGTAAGTGGTCAACTAGTGAAATTCAAAGGTTTTGAATGCTTTCCACTTCAGAATGTGTGGACAGAAAGAAATGCATTTGGGTCTCAATTATACTTACACAACATGTGTCGGTGGTACCAAGCTTCTGGTGTTTGTTAAAGAAATAGAAGGACTTGTGGAAATGGAGATTCCCAGGTCTGCACCTTGTGCTTCTGGGTCTGCATGTTTGTAAGGCCTTGGTGACTCTGCTGGAGACAGGATTATACTTTGGGGCTTAATGGCTTATGTTTTCAGAATAGAAGGGGAAAGATTATTAAAGGCAAATTTACATGTAATAAATGCTTCATGGGGTCACTGTTCAGTAAAATTGTTTCCGAGTGATGTCAGCATTCCTGGACTGAGGGAGGTGACTGGCAGACGGTGTTTGATGGTGTTATCCTCTGGCTCTGGCTGAGCTGTGAGGCCTGTGGTCTTATGTGACAGGATCATTGAGTGATTCACTCATCTGTAGAGCATTGGAATCCTGTTTCCTGCTTACCATGAACAGCACAATAAGCCCCACTGTTATGCCGTAGCAGAGGCACCAACTTTTCAGAGTAGATGATGTAAAGAGGGCTGCAGGTTTGTCCTCTAGATGGACTGCTCTGGCCACAGTGTGCAGGGAGGAATTCCAAGATGGTGGAAACCCTGGCCAGGAAGATCAATGGGGAAATCCTTTTGGGTTCTAGGAGAGGTAAGAGTGTCACCAGAGCAGTGCAATTAAGAATGGGGTGCAGGGTTGAGGAATAAGTGATAAGAAAGCTCAGAAGTGCCTTCCTGGACATAACGGGGATGAAGGGCCAGGGACAAGGTGCTTTAGGGCTTCTAGGGGACTGGTGATTGGTAGGTCAGAAAGTACTGGCGACAGGTTAGGTTACTGGGAGTTTCTTCTGGATATGGGGAACTTCTCTGCTTGTGGGGTATCACAGTGAAGCTACTCCATCCTCCCTTGACCCCCTAAGAGGTTTAATTTACCATCCAAGTGGCCCATGTTAGCCTCCCTCTGAGCGTCTCTTTCTCAGGGGGCTCACTGTGTCACTAGCTTTGCTGCAGATACCCCTGTTCACATGGCATATGAGGTGGAAATATTTTTCTTTCCTCTCCTGGTTGGTTGTGGGATGCTGCCATCACTGGTGAGCAAAGACCTCACCTACCCTGCCAAAGGAAAGTGTTCTATCCTCCCTGTCCTCAGGGAACAAGATACTTTTGACTCTTCATCATTCTCTCCTTTTACACATATACCTCTTTTAGGTCTCTTGAGGGGACACACTGAGGGGCCAATCTTCTTGGCTTGGAGTAGAACAGGCATGGCCAGTCCACGGAGGAAGCTTCTTTAAAGGTCCCATAACCCATCTTCTCTCTTAGAGGTTCATCTTTCCACTCAGTTAAGATGAGCTGCTGATGGGATGTGTCCACAGTCTTTTCAGTTGTTCTCTTCTTTGCTGCTGTCCATGGAAGAAAGCACAGATCATTTTGTTTAAAACAGAGTAAGAAGATGTGAGCTTATACAGGTTTTAAGAAATTCTCTGCAGTGAAAGTTTTGGTTTAAAATCATTTAATGATGTTATGTGTTATTCTCTGAGGCAGTTTTGGATTAGGTATGGAGCCCTCCAGCAATCAGGAAAAAGATCTGGGCTTTCACCCTGGCTCTCTTATGCACCATTTGTGAGACCCTCTGATTTCTGGTTTCCTTGTTTGGAAAAATAGTGTGTATATGCTTATTTTGTAGGGTCATCATGAAGATTAAGTGAGATAGCTTGTGATTAAGTGCCTACCACAGGACCAGGTGGAAGTAGAATTTCATAACTGTTAATTTACTACCAGTTGTCAGTTTCTTCACTAGTTGAAAATTTGGGGGGAATGTAAATGTTATACTATAGATAGAATTCCAGACAAATTTGTGTTATGCTGGCTGACAGAAATGCTGATTATAAAGATGATAGCTACTACACTGTTCTATCACCTATCTATCTATCACCTATCTATCTAGCTATCATCTATCTATCTATCTAATCTATCTATCTATCTATCTATCTATCTATCTATCTATCTATCTATCATCTGTCTATCATCTGTCTATCATCTATCATCTATCTCTCTATCTATCATCTATCATCTATCTATCATCTGTCAATCTATCAATATCTCTCTACCTACATATCCATTATTGATCTATCTAATTATCTAGCTATCCATTATCTATCATCTATCTATCTATCTATCTATCTGTCTGTCTATGAATTATCTATGTATCTATCTATCAATCATTATCTTCTACCTCCCTACCTACCTATCATCTATCTGTCTGCTTATCTATCCATTCACACACTCAACCACACATAAATACAAAAAACACAAAAGCAAGCATAAATAATTAAACTTGAAATAGCAGCTTTTCTCCCATTTGAAGGGTACTGTTTTAAATTTAAAGTGTTTCCATTCAAGTATTAAAAACATATGACAACTATGGATGTTTGACCTCCAGATTTGTCCTAATTGCATCCTATATAACTCAGCAATGTCTCAACTCCCCTTAAAAGATTTCCCTTCATATTTGCTCCTTCTTTTAATACTTTTGATCTTAGTTAATGGGATTATTGCTTATCTACAAAGGCAACCAAGCTGGAGACCGAAGACATCCTATATTTAGTTATCTTCTTTCTCATCCAGTTCCTGGTGGGTCCCCCTTTTCCCCCAAAACATTTCTGTTCCCTCCTTGCCATATCCCCATCGATAGCTGTATCTATAGAAGTGGAAGTTAAGGGATCATTACTTGGAAGGGAAAATGGATTCTCCATTTTTTTTGAGATAATTTTCTCTAACAAATTCTAAAGTCAATTTGACAATTAAAGGCCTAGAGGAATCTCTGAGAACAGGAGCTAACTTTTCCTGTGAAAAGATATGTCCTGGACAAAGTGAAAGGGGGTGGGGTCGAGGGTGGGAGGCAGGGATGGGTGGGGCAAGGGGGGAGTGGTGGGGTGAAAATGGAGACAAATGTACTTGAAGAGAAATAAAAAAAGAGTATGTCCTGAACAGGTCTCCTTCATGCTACCCTGTCCTCCAAACTTAGACCTAACCTGTACCTTTGAGGCTGTGAAAACTGACTTAAAAGCAGTTATCTAATTGCTGTCACATATTTTCAGTTTCTTTCAGAAAATGAATATTTATAGTTATTTAGTGTATCTTTTAATTTCTATCTTCTTGTAAATCTTATTTTCATATCAATGTTTTCTACTTTCTAAGGTCTTCCTTTTCGTGTTTTTCATTAGCCCCTGAAATCTCATGATATTAATTGCATTTTTTTATTGATTGCAATATAATATTCCTAGAGAATTGTTATTTCCATTTTCATGTTTGGCTAAAGTACTTATCCATTCAAATAGAGCTTTTCTGGATTAAACAAGTTTACAACATTTCTACTATGCCCTTCATAGCTGTAGTTCCTTAACTATTAATAACATCCAATTCACTATTAGTGAAACCATGGCTGCTCTTCATCCCAGGTTCCTGAGAGGAAGCCCCTACACTCTTGAAATGTCCTAAGTGATGGGAGCATCTTTGTTATTTACAGTGGATTCCTCAGGCCACACCTGAGTTTATGCTAATGAGGTGACTCTTGGTGGGTCCTTAAATAGTTTTAAAAAGGAGGCTGGCCGTGCCATAAAGACCAACCATGTGATTAAAGGGTTGGGGCTTTGAGCCAAGTGATACCAGCCTGGCCTCTGGGGAGGAGATGGGGGCTATAGATTGAGTTCAATCACATGGACAATTATTTAATCAATCATGGTTATGTAATAAAACCCTCTAAAAAACTCTGGACACCCAAAGTTCAAGTCAACTTCCTGATTGGTGATCCTTACCCCCTCAAGCTTTTTGTGAGGATTGAATGAGATAATGTGCGAAGACTTGGAGCCCAACACACAAAGTGCTCAGAAACTTCTGTGAGTTAACTTATGCTAGAGTGGTGATGATAGCTAACCCTATCATGTGTATGAGCCATGGCCAGTACACATTAGAGTTAAAGTGAAGCCATTGGAGATGGTTGTGACAAGGAAATGGTGAGGGTGCTAAAGGTGAGTTCGCCTGGACAGATTATCTTTGATTGGCTTGATGACTTTGCAACCAGACTGTCTCCAGTAACACCTCTGCCTCTGTGTTAGCTGGTGATTTCTGCTGCCTGTAGATTAAGCTTTGGGCAGTGAGGATGGGTAAGAAGGAATGGAAGGAGAATTTCTTTCTCTGTATTTGAAAAGCTTTTTCCTGGTGTACCCCTTATATGAAGGGGGAACCAGGTTTTACTGTTTTGGAGGAACTTCACAGGCCTGGGTCTTTCTTTAGTTCAATACCTGGTTGTTTATTTTGGTCAAAAGACATCATCCCCTTTAGTGCTCATTTACTGCCCAGAGAAATCTTACACTTGTTTTAAAAGGATTGCAAATTTTGGGGCTCTTTGAAAGTGTGCTTTCTGTTGTGTTATAGAGGGAAATAAGATTGTGTAATCCAGGATGACTTGCTAGAGTTTGGCGAATATTAATGGGAAAATACTCCATAAAGATCAAAAACACTCTACAGTTTAGTTAGTGATTAACCCAACTGATCCTGACATTCTGTGGTTATCTGAGAACAGGAGCCCTAGAAGGAAAGGCAGAAGGAGCTACCTAGAATTGAGAGTGGCCAACAAAGCCACTTCTTCATCCATCCCTGTTGTAGAACAGGGACTCCCCAGCTGTCAGGACAGCTGATCAGCATTGTCCTCAGCGATATCCCCGTAACATGTGATCCAATGAAATTTCCCACATTATAGTCAGAATCAAAGTATACTAAGTCTCCCTGCACTGTGCTTAGGGCTTTTCCTTTGGAGCTGGTAGAATATTGTTGTGGCTCACCTTTTATATTATCTTTAATGAAAGGATTTAATAAACAAAATGCTGCTATCAACAAGGCTTTAGGGGATGGCGGTGAGATAGGAGGGAGTGGAGTCCACTTCCTCCTGCCTGCTGGTGAAACACCTAGCTGATTTTCTGAGAAATAGAGCATACACCCAATGGTATTCTGGCATATATGAAGATTGGTGACCAAGATTATAGGGGAAACTGAATGATCAGACGGTAAGGAGAGTGCTTTGGAATGAAAAAGTCCCCTGGGACCAGCACAGGGAGCAGGGCGGGCTGCAGCACCACACCTGGAAGCTGCCAGGTCTGCCGCAAAAATTCTTGGGAGAAAATGAGGTTGGGAGGTGTGAGAGACCAGGTGCTTATTCGGACTGGTGGGCGTAAATAGGAAGAATTTTTCAAAAAGAAAAATAGGAAAAAAAAAAAGGCACTCCCCGGCTGTTTGGAGAGGACTCACCCCAACAGCTCTGGGGTCAGTGGGGGCCTGGGGATTGGATCGGAGGCCTAGGGCAGATGGCAGCCTAATCTCCAGAAACACCAGGGTGAGTGCACAAATGGTGGCCTTTGGCCCGTGGCCGCCTGTGCTCCCATCAAGAGTGAATTGGATGGAACAGAATAGGGAGCCCAGAAATAAACCCAAGCCTCTACGGGCAATTAATCTTCAACAAAGGGGGCGGAAGCATAAAATGGAATAAAAATAGCATCTTCAACAAATGGTGTTGGGAAATCTGGACGGCCACATTGAAAAAAAGGAAATTAGAACACCAACTTACACCATACACAAAAATTAATTCAAGGTGGATAAAGGACTTAAATGTAAGTCGTGACACCATAAAAGTTCTAGAGGAAAACATCGGTAGGAAAATCTCAGACATTCCATGAAGTAACATCTTCAATGATATGTCCCCTAGAGCAAGGGACATAAAGGAAAGAATAAATAAATGGGACCTCATCAAAATAAAGAGCTTCTGTGGGGCTAAAAAAAGCAGTATTAAAATAAAAAGAGAACCAACCGTATGGGAAAACATATTTGCCAATGATACCTCAGACAAGGGTTTGATCTCCAAAATATATAAAGAACTCATATGACTCCACTCCAGGAAGACAAAAAACCCAATTAAAAAAATGGGCAAAAGACATGAACAGACACTTCTCGAAAAAGGACATACAAAGGGCACAGAGACATATGAAAAGATGCTCAACATCATTAGCCATCAGAGAGATGCAAATTAAAACCACAATGAGATACCACCTCACACCAGTCAGAATGGCCATCATCAACAAAGCAACAGTTAACTGTTGGAGGGGATGTGGAGTAAAAGGAACCCTACTGCACTGTTGGTGGGAATGCAGACTGGTGCAGCCACTGTGGAAAACAGTATGGAACTTCCTCAGAAAAATGAAAATGGAACTGCCTTTTAACCCAGCAATTCCACTACTGGGATTATATACCCTAAGAACCCTGAAAAACCAAGTCAAAAGGTCCTATGCACTCCAATGTTCATAGCAGCACAATTCACAATAGCCAAGTGCTGGAAACAACCTAAGTGCCCATCTACAAATGAGTGGATCAAGAAACTATGGTACATTTACACAATGGAATTCTACGCAGCAGAGAGGAAAAAGGAGCTTATACCCTTGGCAACAGCATGGATGGAACTGGAGAGCATTATGGTAAGTGAAGTAAGCCAGGCGGTGAGGGACAAATACTGTATGATCTCACCTTTAACTGGAACATAATCAACAAAAGCAGAAAGCAAGCAAAACATAACGAAAGACACTGAAAGTAAGAACAGTCTGACAGTGGCCATGGGGGTGGGGGGAAGGGACAATGGGGAGAAGGGTTTACAGGAGCCACTATGGAGGACATATGGACAGAGCCAAGGGGGAGGAGGGAGGTGGGAGAGGGAGCTGGGGTTGGAGGGGGAAGGAGAGGGGAGGAGAGAGGATGCAGATAACTATAATTGAACAACAATAAAGTAATTATTTAAAAAAATAGAGTGAATTGGAGACTGAATGAACCCGGTGACCCGAGACTGGTCCCTGCCAACTCCAGAAGAACCGGGAGCAGTCTGCAACTAGTGGCCTGGGGCCAGTTGTGTCTTGTGCAGCCAATCAAGGGGAATTAGGGACTGGGTGCACCCAGTGATCTGCAGCCCACTTGTGCCTACTTCAAAAAACCAGGGACGCTGCACAACCGGGCACCCCGGCCTGCGGCTCCCCAGTGCCAAATCAAGGGACAAAAGGGGACTGGGAACACAGGTACATGGAGCTTACACCTGGGCGGCCAGGGACAAAGAGATGGCCACCCAGCCTGTGCACATGGAACTCTGCAGGGCCGATTGGCACTGAAGGAGAAATGGAGAAGCACCCCATTGACGGGAGCTGCAGTCCTCATGAACTCTTGACTCAGTGTGGGGGCCAAACCACCCAGAAGGGGCGCTGAGAGTTCCTAGTATCTAAACCAGCAAGAAGACGGTGGGCGAGGTGCCCCTAAATGGTATCCCTCAAAAAAGGGCACAACAACAGACCCACTCTGGATTCAGAAGCACACCTAGTAACTGGGTTGGAGGCTGGACAACAGTGAAGAGTGCATCTCAGGAAGGGAGAAAAGCAAAACTAATATCTTCCGAACCTAACACAGGCAGGAAGACCAAAAGAACAGGCCTGGCCGGACACTTTTAAAGCCAGCCAGCAGATGGTTGGTTTTTTTTTTTGTTGTTGTTTTGTTTTTTCTTTTTTTTTCACCCTTCTTCCTTTCTGTCCTTTATTTATTTTTGTTAATTTCTTCTTTCTCCCTTTCCTGTAGTGTTCTTAGTCTTCTCCTTTTTTAAATTTCTTTCTTTATTTGTCTTAATTTATAAAAAATAGAAAAAAACTTTTTCTTTTCTTTCAATTCATTCTTCCTTTCTTCCCTTCTTTCTTTCTTTATTCGTCCTTCCTTCCTTCCTTCCTTTCCTTATATTATTCTTTCTCCCTTCCTTCACTTCCTTTTCTTTCCCTTCCCCTCTCTTCTTTACCCACAGGTGAGACATTAAAACCTGGAGCTGTGAAAAGACCAGAGTTAGACCCAGAGAAGGGTTAACCCAAAAAACAGAGGCAGTGACACAAAATTAATTTCGCTACTCCAGAGAACTTGCAAGGTGAGAGCACTGAACACCAGTACACCTGCTGAAAGAATAAATCCACCAGCAAAAGAACCACCAACACAAAACAATGGAAGAAAGTGAAGGAGGAAGAAGAACCCACACTAAACTCTATCCAGGACCGAATGGATAATACACCAATTGGTGGAGAAATTACTCACAACAAACAACTGACCAAGAGTGAGAGAGAAGCCTCAGAACCTTGTTCATACAGAAGAATAAGCTTCAACACAACCTGTCCACACCCACACAACAGAATACAAGGTGGGGTGGATAGAGTGGCCCACAGTTAACTAGCTGGAGGAAAGGACCCACCAAAGAAAGACCCAATAACAACCAAAGCACAAAGACATGCAAAGAGCCAACATAAATGACAGTCCACGACCAGCGAGCTAAGGAGATTAAGGAGACTACACAACTGAATCTCGCAGTTATTCTACAATAGAGTCTCATACCATAAAACCAGAGAGTCAGAATAGATCAATTTAAAAAACAGAGGCTAGCAAGAATACTCTCACAAACAATGAGAAGACAAAGAAACAATCCCAAATGAAAGGAAAGGAGGAAGCCCTGGAAAGAATGATAAATGAAACAGAGGCAAGCAAACTATCAGATATTGAGTTCAAAGCTTTGGTTATCAGGAACCTAAAGAAGCTCGATGAGCTCGCAGAAAATTAACAGGAAGTACAGGGAAACTACAATGAACTCACTGCAAACTATATCAACATGAAAAAGGAAATAGAAACTATCCACAAGGGCCAAGAGGAATGAAGAATACAATATCTGAACTGAAGGACACAGTAGAAGGAATCAAAAGCAGGCTCGATGAAGCAGAGGATCAGATCAGTGAGCTAGAGGACAAGGTAGAAAAAACACCCCAAAAGAGCAAGCAAGGGAAAAGAGACAGAGAGAATGAAGAGGTATTAAGGGAAATGAAGGACAACATGAAACGTAATAATATTCATATAATAGGGATACCAGAAGGAGAAGAAGAAGAAGAGGAAGGAATAGAAAACCTGTTTGAAAAAGTAATGATGGAAAAATTGCCTAATCTGATGAGAGAAGAAGTCACACAAATCCAGGAAACACAGAGAGTCTCAATCAAAAGAAACTCAAACAGGCCCACTTCAAGACACATCATCATTAAAATGGCAAAATTCCAAGACAAAGAGAGAATCTTAAAGGCAGTGAGGGAGAAACAAGGGATCCCCAATAAGGCTAGCAGCTGACTTCTCCATGGAAACACTCCAAGCCAGGATAGAATGGCAAGAAATGTTCCAAGTAATGAGAACCAGAGGCCTGAAACCAAGGCTGCTGTACCCAGCAAGGTTCTCAATCAAGATAGAAAGCCAAATAAGGAGCCTCCCAGATAAAAGAAGTCTAAAAGAATACAACTCCACCAAACCAGCTCTGCAAGAGATGCTAAAGGGACTGTTTTAAAGAAAGGAATAGAGAGAGAGAGAGAGAGGAATATGAATACAAAAAAATGGCAATAAATAAGTGTTTATCAATAATAACCTTAAATGTAAATGGATTAAATGCTTCATTCAAACGACAAAGACTATACAGGCCTACCTAAAAAAGATAGAAACATTTCAAACAAACAGCCTAACCCTACACCTACAAGAACTTGAGGAACAACAACAAAGACAACCCAGAGCAAGTAGAAGGAAGGAAATAACCAAGATAAGAGCAGAATTAAATGACATAGAGACTAAATACACAATTCTAAGAATCAATGAATCCAGGAACTGGTTCTTTGAAGAGATAAACAAAATTGACAAGCGTTTAAGTAGATTCATAAAGAAAAAAAAGAGAGGACCCAAATAAATTCAATCAGAAATGAAAGAGGAGATATTACAACTGACACCAGAGAAATACAAAGGATTGTAAGACAGTACTGTGAAGAACTGCATGCCAAGAAATATGAAAACCTAAGTGAAATGGACAAATTTCTAGGAAAATATAATCTTCCAAAACTCAATAAAGAGGAAGCACAAAGCCTGAACTGACCAATAACAGTGGATGAAATTGAAGCAGTAATCAAAAAACTCCTGACACACAAAAGCCCTCGGTCAGTTGGTTTCACAGGAGAATTCTACAAAGCATTTAAGGAAGAACTAACACCTATCCTTCACAGGCTATTCCAAAAAATCCAAAATGATGGAAGGCTTCCAAACTCTGTTTATGAAGCCAGCATCATCCTAATCCCAATACCAGATAAAAATACAACAAAGAAAGAAAACTTCAGGCCAATATCGTTGATGAACATAGATGCTAAATTCCTCAACAAAATATTGGCAAACCACATCCTGCAATACATTAAACGATCATACACCATGACCAAGTGGAATTCATCCCAGGGATGCAAGGATGATACAATATTCACAAAACAATAAATGTAATACATCACATAAACAAAAGCAAAGACAAAAATCACATGATCATATCAATAGATGCAGAAAAAGCATTTGATAAGGTACAGCACCCATTTATGATGAAAACACTTAGCAAAGTTGGAATACAGGGAACATTTCTCAACATAATAAAGGCCATATATGAGAGACCTACAACCAACATTATATTTAATGGGCAAAAACTAAAATCTTTCCCACTAAAGTCAGGAACAAGACAAGGTTGTCCACTGTCACCACTTTTATTCAACATAGTACTGGAAGTTTTAGCCATAGCAATTGGACAAGAAAAGGAAATAAAAGGCTTCCAAATTAGAAAGGAGGAAAAAAACTGTCATCGTTTGCAGGTGAAACGATAGTGTACATATAAAATCCTATAGACTCTGCCAAGAAACTACTCGACCTAATAATTGAATTTGGCAAAACAGCAGGATATAAAGTCAATATCCAGAAATCAAAGGCATTTTTGTATACCAAAATTGAAAAATCAGAAACAGAAATCAGGGAAAAAAATCCCATTTGATATAGCAACCAGAAAAGTAAAATACCTAGGAATAAACCTAACCAAGGAGGTAAGAGATCTATACTCAGAAAACTACACAACACTGAAGAAAGAAATCATGGAAGACACAAACAAATGGAAACATACACCATGCTCATGGATTGGAAGAATCAACATCATCAAAATGTGCATACTACCCAAAGCAATTTATAGATTCAATGCAATTCCTATCAAAGTACTAATGACATATTTCTCAGATATAGAACAAATACTTCAAAAATTTATATAGAACCATAAATGATGCCGAATATCAGCTGTAATTTTGAGAAAGAAGAGCAAAGCAGGAGGGATCATAATTCCTGATATCAAACTATATTACAAGTCCACTGTAATCAAAACAGCTTGGTACTGGCATAAAAACAGACAGACAGACCAATGGAACAGAATAGAGAGCCCCTAAATAAACCCAAGTCTCTATGGCTAATTCATCTTCAACAAAGGGGACAGAAGCATAAAATGGAATAAAAATAGCATCTTCAACAAATGGTGTTGGGAAGTCTGGATGGCTACATGCAAAAAAAGTGAAACTTGAGCACCAACTTACACCATACACAAAAATAAATTCAAGGTGGATAAAAGACTTAAATATAAGTCGTGACACCATAAAAGTCCTAGAGGAAAACATCGCCAGGAAAATCTCAGACATTCCACGCAGCAACATTTTCACTGAGATGTCCTCTAGAGCAAGGGACATTAAGGAAAGAATAAACAAATGGGACCTCATCAAACTAAATAACTTCTGCGGGGCTAAAGAAAACAGTATTAAAATAAAAAGAGATCCAACCATATGGGAAAACATATTCGCCAATGATACCTCAGACAAGGGTTTGATCTCCAACATATATAAAGAACTCATATGACTCCACCCCAGGAAGACAAAAAAAAAACAATTAAAAAATGGGCAAAAGGTATGAACAGGAACTTCTCCAAGGAAGACATACAGAGGGCCCAGAGACATATGAAAAGATGCTCAACATCATTAGCCGTCAGAGAGATGTAAATTAAAACCACAATGAGATACCACCTTACACCAGTCAGAATGGCCATCATAAACAAGGCAACAGATATGTGTTGGAGGGGATGTGGAGAAAAGGGAACCCTACTGCACTGTTGGTGGGAATGGAGATTGATGCAGCCATTGTGGAAACAGTATGGAATTTCCTCAGAAAAATAAAAATGGCATTGCCTTTTGACCCAGCAATTCCACTACTGGGATTATACCCTAAGAACCCTGAAACACCAATTCAAAAGAACCTATGCACTCCAATGTTCATAGCAGCACAATTCATAATAGGCAAGTGCTGGAAACAACCTAAGTGCCCATCTACAAATTAGTGGATTCAGAAACTTTGATACATTTACACAATGGAATTTTATGCAGCAGAGAGAAAGAAGGAGCTCCTACCCTTTGCAACAGCATGGATGGAACTGGAGAACATTATGCTAAGAGAAATAAGCCAGGTGGTGAGGGACAAATACCATATGATCTCACCTTTAATTGGAATATAATCAACAAAAGAAAAAAAGCAAGAAAAACATAACCAGAGACATTGAAATTAAAAACAATCTAACAATAGCCAGAGGGGAGGGGGGAGGGGACTATGGGAAGAAGAGTTTACAGGAACCACTATAGAGGACACATGGACAGAACCAAGGAGTAGGATGGAGGCACGGGAGGGAGGTGGTTTTGGAGGGGGTGGTGGGAGTGGAGGGGAGAAGATGCAGAGAATTGTAATCAAGCAACAATAAAGTAATATTAAAATAATGCTGAAAAAAAACCAAGACTTTAGGGAGGGGCATTGGAAAATGCAAATACTTGTCAGTACTTGCCAGTTACATGCAGATGGTGTGCACATCACAGGCGTGTTAAATGTGGAGTGTCTGTGGAACCACAGCTATGTTCTTGTGACCCTTCTTGGAAGATTCTATTATGATCCCCATTTAACAGACAAGGAAACCGAGGCTCAAAGTGACTCAGTAGCTTTCTTAGGGTCACAGCCAGTCAGTGGTAAAGCCATGCCATGTTGTCAGCAGTGAGTCTCATGAATTATGTATCTGACTTGTAATGGTATGAAAACAGTGGCTCTGCAGATAAGGGCTTTATTTTTCTGGATTACAAATCTGGATATGAACGCTTCCTGGGGTTCATTTAGCTATTCAGTAAAGACTGGACTCTGTGTTGGTAACTGTGACTTTAGTGGCAAATTTACACATCATTTTCTCCAATGCAAGTATTGAAATGCAGGATGGAAGGCTGACAAACAGCAGTCCTCACATGTCTCTCATTTTTTAATCTGAGAGAAAAGCCTTTTCCCGACGTTTTCCTGGGAAGATTTGGCCCAGGCCAGGCTCATCTCACGCCTGGTCCTGGAGGCAGTGGGGCTGAGACACCAATGTTGAGGGTATGTGAGCTCAGTCATGGGAGAAGTTCTGCTGTCAAAGGATGTGAGAAATAACTGCCCAGGGGCTCTAAGGGCTCCTTCCTGTGAGGCAGGACAGTTTGAGGAGGACACTCGTGAGTGTGCTCTGCTGACCTGGCTCTGTGCACACCCACAGTCACTCACTGCCTCCAAGGTTGTGGTTCCTGGATGCAGAGGTGAGTGTTTCATGTCCCCACCCTGGAGCAATTGTGGTTGAAGACTCTTTGATTTTTACATTTCCTTCATTTCCTGCTGTGTAGATTCACATATATTTCAGATACCCTTTGAGTTGGAAATACTTCTGAATAATTTGTAGACATATCATTAGAAAGCTTAGCTCAATCCTTATAACACAGGAACATGAAAACATCAGGACTTTTGACTAGGAAGAGAGTGTAAGCAGTGACTTAGGAATGGGGGCATCTGGGGATCTGAGCATAAACAAGTGATCCCAAGATGGAGAGATGCAAAAAAGGATAGAGAGGACAGACAAAGTCAAAGTTCATGTGTTTTGCAGTTTTCACAGGGTCTGTCCTCAGTGGTACATGGAGGGAGGGCACTGTTCCCTCCTAATCTCATTCTCCATCCCCACTGTAGTGCTGGGAACCAGAACTTTTAATAAAAAATTCACCACTGCCCTGGCTGGTGTGGCTCAGTGGTTGGGTGTTGTCTTGAAAACCAAAAGCTCATGGATTCAATTCCCCATCAGGACACATGCCTGGGTTGCAGGTTCTGTCCCTGGTCATGGCGCCTATGAAAGGCAACCAATTGATGTTTTTAACATTGATGTTTCTCTCCCCCCCCCCCTAAAATCAATAAGCGTGTCCTTGGGTGAGGATAGAAAAACTAAAAAATAAATAAGGATTTCACCCACTTTATGGGTTAAGCTTTTGCCATGTAGCATAAGAAAATAACTCCCTGTGATGTACTCCAACACCTTGAGGTAGCTCTAGGCCTCACACATTCTTCTTGCCTGCTCCTGCCACAGTGTCTCATGTTGAACCAAAGGAGCTTGTTGCTGGGGTTCTGATACATGATTAGCAGCTCATGGGACCCAGGCATGTTCTTGTTGACTTCACCATATTTCAGAGAAGGGGGAACAGGGTCTGTATTTTTCTTGCTCTTTGCCCTTTAAAGATAATTTTCCTCCCATATAGCTGGTATAAGTTCACAGGCCTGGGGGTCCCTGCCATTTGGGAGGCTCCCTCCCCACCCTAAGAAGTCCTGCATTTACCCAGTTTTGTTTTGGGTCTTTGGGACAAATGTGCATTTTTGTTTTGCTCCTCTATTCTGAAGAAGGATGAGCCCTGTCATGAGAATTGTGCCCCACTCCCTACACCCCCTCCCCCAAATTCATGTGTTGAAGTCTTAACCACTAACACCTCAGAATTTGACATTATTTGGAGACAGGGCCTTTAAGAGTTAATGAAATCGTTAGGGTGGGCCCTAATCCAGTGTGGCTGGTGTCCTTGTAAAGAAAGATTAGGACATAGACACACACACACACACACACACACACACAGATGACCATGTGAGGACACAGGGAGAAGATGACTGTCTTCATGCCAAGGAGAGAGGTCTTAGGAGGGACCAGCCCTGTGGATTCCTTGATTCTGAACTTCCAGCTCCAGCTCTAGAGACAATACATTTGTTGTGTAAGTTCCCTTGCTTGGGGCTTTGCTCTGCAGCTTGAGCAACTAATACAAACACCATCCCCATTACTGTAGTTCGAGGGTCCCACAGGGCTGAGAGGGAAGGGATCAAAATAAACAGATTTCCATTTCACCTCTGGTCTTATTGATTAGGTTGTGCCTTTGTGGCTGAATATTGTCCTATGTAACTCAACAGGCTGGGATGTGACCCATTAATAACAAACAGGGTGCCTTGTCCTGCTGCCTTGTGCCCAGCAGGGAAAACCTGTAAGTACTCAGGTGAGCAGCTGATCAAGGATTGAACTCTTGCCAAATACCTACTTGTCACACAACTGACACTGACCATCATTTATAAATTTGCATTCATGGGATGTCACGGATTTCGACCCGCAAAATCCGTGGGGGGGACCGCCCCGATTGCGTGAATCAATCTTACCCAGAGACACGCTTGGAGATGGGAATCCGGCAGCCACGGGTCTTTCCCACCACCTCCATCTTGGGAAAAAGACCTCGTGGGTAGCTTCGCCGGGGTTTTTATTAGAGGCTTTAGAACATATTTACATTGGATTGATTATTCATAGATTAAGCAGAACAGGGATAGTTTTACTCATTAGCAGGGCATTAGGATGTAAATTCAGGTCCGGTGGCAGACAGGACCAGGGTAATATAATAAACAGGGCTCAGCAAACCAGAATCTTTTGAGATACATATTTGCCAAATTCCTATTATAGAGTTCCCATTCCACAGACATGATCCACACTTGTTCACACGGGAATCACACGGAGCTGTGCTCAAAACACGTAAATCCTCAGGGACATGCGTGTGTACACACATGTGGAAGACACTGCTACAATGGGAAAACATGTTCTAAAATCCGAACAACAATCTACAAGTGCATTTTTGGGTTACAACTTGTCTAAAAGAACCACCAATATTTGTAGATTTCTTATCAACATTCAAATTGTATATAGTTTTTACTGACATGCTATGCAATTCAGCTCTTCTGCTAATGTGAATAGTCTTTCCTTAATGAGTATTAATCACTATACCTGTTTCTCAGGTTGAGTAAATGGATTCAGAGGATTTTGCTGAAAAAAATAATAAGCTTGAGAAGTCCTTTTTTTATTATACTACAAATTCCCAAATTTTAAAAAGGATAGAAAGTTTTAGCTTTTAGTATTCAAGATGCTGTCTGTCCCTTGTTATATGAAAACACTCACTTTGCAACATTGGAATGCTGCTGAAAGAAGACAACGTTTTCTTAATGACTTTCTGTGAAATACTCTGTTCTCTTTAGCATTCTTAGTACCAGATAAAAGAGAATAAAACACTATGCACTTCTTTAAAAGTGCACTAAACGAGTTCAACAGTGGTTCAAGGCTGTGAAAAGTAGATTGACATTGTTAACCAGCTTATAACTATAAAATCCTGCTAAAATTCCCCTGTGAAACTGTCCTGCCCAAAGCTTTTCTGTGTCAGGAGTTTTTTGATTACTGCTGCAATTTTGTCACCTGTTTATTAGTCTGTTCAGGCTTTCTGATTTTTCTTAATTCAGTTTTGGAAGATTATATTTTTCTAGAAATTTGTCCATTTCACCTAGGTTTTCATATTTCTTGGCATATAGTTGTTTGTAGTAATTCCTTACAATACTTTGTATTTCTGTCATATCAGTTGTAATCTCTCCTCTTTTATTTCTGATTGTGTTTATTTGGGTCCTCTCTCTCTCTTTTTCTTGATGAGCCTGCTTAAAGGCTTGTCAATTTTGTTTATCTTTTCAAAGAACCAGCTCCTGGATTCATTGATCCTTATAATTGTGCTTTTAGTCTCTAAGTCATTTAATTCTGCTTTGATCTTGATTATTTCCTTCTACTTGCTCTGTGCTCTCTTTGTTGTTATTCCTCCAGTTCTTGCAGATGCAGGGTTAGGTCATTTGTTTGAATTGTTTCTATCTTTTTTTTAGGTAGGCCTGTATCGCTATGAACTTCCCTCTCAGGACTGCCTTTGCTGTATCCCATAAGTTTTGGATTGTTGTGAGTTCATTTTCATTTGTTTCCAGAAACTTTTTGATTTCTTTCTTGATCTCATTTTTGACCTATTCAATCTCCATGAGTTTGAGTATTTTGGAGTCTTTGCCTTGAGGTTGGTTTCTAGTTTCAGGTCCTTGTGGTCTGAGAAGATGCTTTCTATGATTTCAGTTTAATTGAATTTATTGAGGCTTGTTTTGTTTCCTGTCATGTGGTCTGTCTTTGAAAATGTTCCATGTACATTTGAAAAGAATGTGTATTTTGCTTCTTTGGCTTGAAAAGCTCTCTATATATCAATCAAGTCCATTTGATCTAGGACAATATTCAATGCCATGATATCTGTGTTGATATTTTGTTGTGAGATCTATCCATTTTTGACAGTCGTGTGTTAAAATTCTCTACTATAATTGCATTGCTGTCAATATCTTTCTTGAAGTCATCCAATATTTTCTTTATCTATTTGGGTGCTCCTATGTTGGGTGCATATATGTTTACAATGTTTATGTCTTCTTGATGGATTCTTCCCTTTAGTATTATAAAGTGACCTTCTGGGTCTTTTTTTATGGCTTTTTAAAAAAATCTATTTTGTCTGATATGAGTATTGCTACCCCAGCTTTTACCCCCTGTCTATTTGCTTGTAATAATTTTTTCCAACCTTTCACTGTCAGTCTGTATAGGTCTTTTGTTCTGAGGTGGGTCTCTTGTAGGCAGCATATTTGTAGGTCAAGATTTCTTATTCATTCAGCTATTCTATATCTTTTAATTGGATCATTTAATCCATTTATTTTTAAGGTTATTATTGATAGATACTTCTTCATTGCCATTTTACTTCCTTTGTACTTGTGTTCCTCCCTCTCACAATTTTTTCTCCTCTTCTTAAAGCAGACCCTTTAGCATCTCTTGTAGTGCTGTTTTGGAGGAGGTATATTCTTTGAGTCTTCTTTTGTCTGGGAAACTCCTTATTTGGCCTTCCATTTTAATTGAGAGCCTTGATGTATAGTTGTCTCGGTTGCAGGTCTTTGTTTTACATTACTTGGAATATTCCTTGACAATCTCTTCTGGCTTGGAGCATTTCCATTGATAAGTCAGCTGCTAGTCTTATTGGCTCCCTTGTATGTTACTTCCTGTTTTTCCATTTTAATTATGATGTATCTTGAAGTGGGTCTCTTTGGGTTCCTCTTCATTGGGACTCTGTGTTTCTTGGATTTGTGTGACTTTTTCTCTCATCAAATTAAAGAAGTTCTCCAAAATTATTTTTTCAAACTGATGTTCTATCCCTTGCTTTTCTTCTTCTCCTTCTGGTATCCCTATTATATGGATATTTTTATGTTTCACATTTTCCTGCAGTTCCCCTAACACTTCTTCATTCTTTTTGAGTCTTTTTCCCTTTTCTTGTTATTTCTGGGTGTTTTTTTCTACCTTGTCCTCCAGCTCACTGATCCGATCCTCTGCTTCATCGAGCTTGCTTTTGATTCCTTCTACTGTGTTCTTCAGTTCATAAATTGTATTCTTCATTTCCTCTTGGCCCTTGTTGGTAGTTTATATTTCCTTTTTCATGTTGATATAGTTTGCAGTGAGTTCATTGTAGTTTCCCTGTAGTTTTTGGTCATTCTCAGTGAGCTCATTGAGCTTCCTGATAACCATTGCTTTGAACTCAGTATCTGATAGTTGACTTGCCTGTGTTTCATTTAGTGTTCTTTCTGAGGCTTTCTCCTTTCCTTTCATTTGGGGTTTGTTTTTTTGTCTTCCTATTATTTGTGAGACTCTTCTTGTTAGCCTCTGCTTCTTAAATTGAGCTGTTCTGACTCCCTGGGTTTGTGGTGTGAACTTCTATGATAGGAGGCCTGTGAGATTCAGGGGTATGGTCTCCTTGATCTCCTGGACTTGCTGCTTTTGGGCTGTCATTTATGCTGGCTCTCTGTATGTCTTTGGGTTTTGATTGTTGTTGGGTCTTTCTTTGTTGGGGTCTTCCCTCCAGGTGGTTAAATGAGGGTCACTCTGCCCACCACATCTTATATGCTGTTGTGGAGGTGCAACAGGTTGTATCAAAGCTGATTATTCTGTCTGTCCGAGATCTTGAGTCCTCTCTCTTGATATTGTTCAGTTTTTTGTTTGTTTGTTTGTTTGCTTTTTTTGGATAATTGCTCCACTGTTTAGTTGTAATTCCTGTTTGGTCCTGGGTGGAGGTTAGTGTGGCTTCCACTCTTTCCCCATCTTACTTTATTATCTGTTGGTGGTTCCTTTGTTGGCAGGTTCTCTCTTCCAAGAGGTATATTGGTGTGCATAGCTCCCATCTCCTCTTTTATGTGATCAGTTAGAGGAGGAAGGCAACCTGGATTAACACCGTGGGAGTGTATTCTATGGGATTTAATGTACCAACCCATAGAGAAAAGATACTATATCCTTTGGATAAGTATAGTGTTAACTCTGATATTTCACTCAACTAGCCATGTTTTAGAAAAAGTGGAGAAGAGATAAGACCCTTGTTACTGGGGGGAAGGATTGTGAGTTGCATCCAGGAAATAGTGAGCCTGTGGAAGGTCAGATTATGAGAAATAGTGAGAGTAAAGGAAAGAAAATAGGCCTAAAGTATGACAGAATAGAGTTAACCACAACAGTAATAATGTTTCGGGAGACAGTGAAATTCGGTAAGATCCAGGAGGTGCTATGCAGTATTTACAGTTGTATGGAACAAAAATTATTTACAATAATGCTTGAACAACCATCATATGACAAAAACTATATGATCCGAATAGCAAGAATAGGAAGTACTCAACCTAGTGCTTTTGGAACACAAGTGAAGTGAAAGAAGAAAAATTAAAAATACACTATGAAAGAGAGAACAAGAAAAACCTGTCAAACCATGCAATTAAACAAGTAAAACAAAGAATACTAAACAGAAAGGAGAGAAATAAAAAAAAATACTGATAAAATAAAGAAGTAAAAATAATGAAAAAATAATAATACAAATAAACAATAACATGCGAGTTCTCTGGAATAGCAAAGTGAAATTTGTCTCAGTTTCTCAGTTGTTGGGTTTAGCCTTTGATACCTCTTTGGGTCTGACTCTGGTCCTTTTAAAGCTCCAGGTCTTATTGTCTCACTTGGGGAAAACTTAAAAAAAAAAGGAAAGAAAGAAATAAAAGCCTCCTGCTGACTTTCAACTGACTAAGGGAGTTCTGCTGGTCTTCCCGGCTACAGCAGGCTGAGGGGGAGTTGGGTTTCACTTTTCTTGCATCCTATGATTTTGAAAGGATGGGTGCCAGGTCAGGGCTGCACTCTTCACAGTTGCTCAGACTCCAGCCCAGTTCTTTCATTCTCTGCCATTCCTCCAGTGCCCTTCTGCATCAGGCCGGTGCCTTTAATCCACCAGTTGTACTGTTCTTGAGGTGCACATACAACCTTCTCACTCTTTGCTGTTCTTGATGCTAGGCACTTTCAAAGTCTCTTCAGGGTAGTTCAGCTCTGCCACTGAGTTAAGTCTTTCTGGGGACTGCTAACTCCCTGGGCCCTGCTGCTTTCCTCTGTGGGATGTGCCTCCTCCTTTCTTTTAGGGAGCCTGTCTGACCTCAAAGGATGGAGTTTGCTGCCAAGGCTGTGGTGGTGGGGGCAGGGGTGCAACCTTGAAGGTAGTGGGGGTGGGCATTTGCTGTTGCTGTGGCAGGGCCTGTGTGCAGCTGAGGCCACCTCAGTGGGGCTAGGGGTGTAGCAGAGGTCGTGGCTCCCTGGGTGGGGGCATCCACTGCAGGAGAGTTCCCCAAACAGTCACTGAGAGCCGGCTTCTGAACAACCCTGCCCCCCCACCCCTGCCCCGCCGCTCAAGCCCACCAGCCCCAATAAGTGCCTGGGCTCTCACACAGCAAAACTTTCCAGCCAGACCAGAGAGCATCCATGTCAGGGTCTGTCATGGCCCAACTGTTCTCCCTTCTCTAGGTATCTCCCAGCTCCCCAATTTCTCTGGTGATCCAGTTGGCATCCATAGTCTCCACGGGTGAACACTGCCCCTTTGCATTTTCCACTTCATCTTTATTCCCCCCAGAGACTTCAAGCATCCAGGTCCATCCTGGTGTTGCTCTATCCTCCCTGTTTGGCTGGGGAAGGAGGTGTTGATTTGACTCTCGTTCAAGGATTCTAAAGCAGGCACTGGCAGGCGCTGGACTGGGGACTGTAGCAGCCCTGGTCCACACGCTGGTCCCAGGGACCTTACCATCCCAAAGCAATCTCCTTCCCATCTGTTCTTCAATGTCCTCTACAATTTTGACCTCCTACCTTCATACAGTCTGGGATATATTTTGCTGTTCACTCTGTTCCTTAGAAGATCGGCTAGGTGTTCCACCTGTGTGCAGGGGGAAGTGGGCTCTGCTCCCACCTCACTGCCATCTTCAGAATCTAAAGTTTTTTGAACAAAGGTAGAACAAGGATTTATTGAAAGCCTAGCACCAAGCTGGGATGAATGAAATACGGTACCTACCCATAAAGAACTCACAACTCAGGTCTGATTCAGTCCCTAAAGAAGTTCCCTTTAATGCCTGTTCATTCCAGAAATGAAGGAGATAATCCTGCAAATGGTGAGCCACTGCTTGGCATGTAGACCCACGTTCTGTGAATGTCTGCTGTTATTACTAAGTGTCTACTATTAGAAATGTAGCAAAAGAGACACCATGAACTACTTTGCTGCCCTTTTGGTTTGCTTTATCCTTTAGTCACATTTAGGTCAGTGCATGTAAAGCAAAGTCAATTATTACAGAAATCCAAAAGTGCTGCTGAGGTGTTGGTGACTGCATAGCACCTTTTCTACCCAGGGATAAAAATCAACAGCCATATCCCCCTTAAACATCACTGCAATTTGCTATTCAGATTTTATGTTTCCCTGTCATCTAGGTAGCTCTGCCAGTATGTCCATCTGATCTGGTTTTCAGGACTCAGGTCTGAAGTTTCTGAAACCCCCCTTTCCCTATCTATTGCCAGCATTAGCACTGGATTTATTTTACTTCATTTCATTTTATTTCATTTCATTTTTTTATTGATGGCACTAATACAGATGTCCTCATTTTTTTCACTTGTCCCATATTACACTAGTCCTCATCTCCTCTTCCCTCAGGCCATCACTGCACTGTTGTCTGTGTCTATGGGTCATGCATATATGTTTTTTGTTTTTTGGCTAATCCCTTCACATTCTTTCATCCAGCCTTCCCACCCCAACCCCTCTGATAGCTGTCAATCTGTTCCATGTGTCCATGCCTCTGTTTCTATTTTGTTTGTCAGTTTACTTTGTTCATGAGATTCCATATATAAGTGAGGCCATATAATATTTGTCTTTTTCTGAATGGTTATTTCACTTAGCATAATAATCTCTAGGTTCACTCATGCTGTTACAAAAGGTAAGATTTCCTCTTTTATGGCTCAGTAGTATTCCATTGTGTAAATGTACCACAGCTTTTGCATCCACTCATCTATTGATGGGCACTTGGGCTATACCTAGATCTTGGATATCACTAATATAACTGCAATAAACAGGCAATTGTAATAGTGTACAACTAGTGTAAACTGTAATAAGGGTACATATATTCTTTTGAATTGGTGTTTCCACATCAAATTAAAAAGACTCTGCATAGCTAAAGAAACCATCAACAAAGTGAAAAGGGAACCCACTCTATGAGAAAACAGATTTCCCAATGATATATCTGATAAGGGGTTAATTTCCAAAATACATAAAGAACTTATACAACTCAACACCAGAAAGACAAGTAATCCAATTAAAAAATGGGCAAAGGACCTGAATAAATACTTCTTCAATGAGGACATGCTGATGATCAATAGACAGTTGAAAAAATGCTTAACGTCACTAATCATCAGGGAAATGAAAATTAAAACCACAATGAGATAGCACCTCACACCTGTCAGAATGACTACCATCAATAAATCAACAAATAAGTGCTGGTGAGCATGTGGAAAGGGGAACCGTAGTACACTGGTTTTGGGAATGCAGACTGGTACAGCCACTGTGGGAAATGATATGGAGTTCCCTCAAAACTTGAAAAATGGATCTGCCTTTTGACCCAGTGATTCCACTTCTGGGAATATATACTAAGAAAACAAAAAACACTAAAGCAACAGAGGTGTCTGACACCTCCAGTTCCCTCTCTCTGGCTTTGTGTTCTAGGAGGGTGGTCTTGCATCAGTGAGAAGTGAGCCTTTACTGTGTTAAACTACTGAGATTTGGGGATTTACTTTGTTGGAAGTTAGTATTAATTTCCCAGACTAATACACATATGCTCCTACAAGCCCAACAAAACCTAAGAACACCTTTACATCAAGATTTCTAGAATTTTGGATGATGTCTTTCTGCTAACAGAAGGTAG
The DNA here is from genome assembly GCA_004026765.1 of Micronycteris hirsuta. NCBI lineage: Eukaryota > Metazoa > Chordata > Mammalia > Chiroptera > Phyllostomidae > Micronycteris > Micronycteris hirsuta. The sequence goes on along the minus strand of PVJI01007271.1, from coordinate 16,569 downwards.
ATGTAAATTTGTGTGTGTGTGTGTGCGTGTGTGTGTATGTGTTTACAGGGAGGGCAATATATTTTCTACATTGTGAAATCAATGTCAAAGTTAGAGAAGTACGCCATTTGTGAATTAATATATTTATAAAATGCTAAAAAGATGAGGCATAGTCCAAAAGTGTGGGTTTGGATCAAGTTTAAATGGTAGTGATTCCATGAGTGTCATATAGTCACTTTATTACCCACAGAATATTTCACATTTAAATAAAAATATTACATGTGCAATTTATGCTCATGAATCTACAAAATGTTGGGTGTTATTTGCTATGCTAATAGATTTTATTTGAGCAAACCTTGGTTTTGACAGTTTCAGTTCTGTGTTGGGAGACAAGATAGGAAAAAGCAAGAGTTGAGATATCTAAATATACTGTGTTTGTTCTTAGCTCCTTTCTGCCCACCCTAACCAGACGTCTATTATTACCACAGGGAGACAGAAGTGCTTCATAGAGGAAGTAAAAGGAATTCCTCACTCAACATGTCATCAGAACAACTCTGTATTTGAACTTTATAAAAATTAAGTTTATTGGGGTGACATTGGTTAGTAAGATTATATAAGTTTCAAGGGTATATTTCTATACTACATTACCTGCATATTGTGTTGTGTGTTCACAAACTGGAGTCTAGTCTCCTCTGTCACATCTGACCTGCTTTAGCCTCTTTACTGCCCTCCCACCCCCGCCGCCATCCCTTTTTCCCTCTGGTAACCACCATACTGCTGTCTGTGCCTGAGTGTGTGTGTTTGTTTGTTCACTGTTGCCTTTAGTTTTATATTCCGCACATGAACGAACTTACATGGTTCCTTCCTTTTCCATTTGACTTATTTCACTTTGCATGGTACGCTCAAGATTCATCCACGTTGTTGCAAATAAAAGTATTTTACCTTTTCTTATGGCTGAGTAGTACTTCATTATGTATATTTACCACATCTTTTTTACCCAACCATCCATCAAAGGACACTTACATTGCTTTCATATCTTGGCTACTGTGAATAAGGCTGCAGTGAACATAGAGGTACATATATCTTTTTTTTTTTTTTTAAAGATTTTATTTTTAGAGAGAGGGGAAGGAAGGGAGAAAGAGAGGGAGAGAAACAGCAATGTATGGTTGCCTCTCACATGGCCCTCACAGGGACCTGGCCCGCAACCCAGGCATGTGCCCTGACTGGGAATCGAACCGGGACTGCTTGGTTCCCAGCCTGTGCTCAATCCACTGCGCCACACCAGCCAGGGCGAGGTACATATATCTTTACAAATAAATGTTCTCAAATTTTTGGGTAGATTCCCAGATGAGGGGTTGTTGGGTCATGTGCCAACTTCCTTCTTAATTTTTGAGAAACCCCCCTACTGTTTTTCAATAGAAGATTTGAGGGTATAGATACTGCAGTAGCAGGACGTTGAGGCATACTGATGAGACCCAGCCAAGCTCCACACAGTCAGGTTGCCACACAACATAAAATGTGTGAAGTCACAGCCTGGGCTCAGGTGAGCATTCTGCACCTTCCTAGCTTCTTCTAAAAACTTAGTGGGCAAAAATGTGTGAACGCAGAGTTAAGGAATTTAACATGTGGATAATTTAAAATATTCACATCAAAACACACAGAGGGAATATTATGGACTAAAAACACAAACATTTTGTGTGAATGTTGAAATTAAAAGTGACTTCAGTGACTTTTTTTTGCTTGTTCTCAGTCCAGTTAAAGTTCTGTGCCAAGACCTTTAGGTCTGTCCACTCCTATTCCTGGTTGTTGGGGACTTTGATGGCAGTCTGTTAGAACCTCTGAGTGTGTGGAGGGTCTCAGATAGCACCACACTTATTTTTCTCTGGGTGATTTTGTCTCTGTCCTATATACGGTTTTGGGGAGAGAAAATCGATATTTAAAATATTCCACAGATTTACTTGTAAGAGCTCTTCAAATACCTATTCAATATTTAAAAGTAAAGTAGTTTTCATGGATGTTATAAAGTGATCATTTCAATTGGTACAGCATGTTCAGGGTCTGAGGAAAAAATAATTTTCTTTGGAATGAAGATGCTCTTCATATGTGAATTGATTTCAGCCTGTGAAGGTCTGTTTCTAGGAGTGGGTTTTCTTCAAGAATCTTTGGGATGTTCAGGGTTTAAGGTCTGGGCTATGTAATGGGGAACTTTGACGTTCAAGCTGCTTTTCTGGGAAGCTCTTTTGGTCAATATGAGGAGCCAGAGTCTTTGCTAAAGGTCTTTACTGTGTTCTCTATTGTCCACTGCCAGGCCTCTGGGGATCCTAGTGGCAGCAGCTTCCTAGCACACAGGTGTGGGAGGTAAGGGAGAAGATAGGGTGCTTCTTGTTCCATTTTGGGGCTTCAAAGCAGGCCCTCAAGCTGTTGAACATTGGACTAACAACACCTTAAAAGATTTTAATTTATTTATATGGTTTTTAAAAAAGATTTTTTAAATTTACTTTTAGAGTGAAGGGAAGGGAGGGAGAAAGACAGGGAGAGGAACATGGATGTGTGTGAGAGATTCATCGATCGGTTGCCTCTTCTACACCCCTGAGGGCCTGGCCTGCAACCCAGGCATGTGCCCTGACAGGGAATTGAACCGGCAACCTTTTGGTTCCCATGCCAGCACTCAATCCACTGAGCCGTACCAGCTAGGGCAACACCTTATGCTTAATATAACAATTAACAATTTACAAAGTAATTTTAAACTGGACAAGAATAGTAAGGACTCTTTAATATTATGGATATTAAAACTATCAAGGACACTCACAGTCTCAGGTTGGAAATGAAGGCAGTGAGGCCCCAAGGAGGTGGGTGGCTTACCAACACTCACACAGCAGCACAAGTGCGGCTGGGACTATAGTTGAGATCTCCCAAGTCCAGCAGGCCATCTTTGCATTACCACATGCATCCCCACTGCAGCCACATATGTGGCATGGTGGGCAGAGAGGCCACCTGCACAGCTAGTTGTCTTGCTGGCAGCACTGGCCCTTTTAACACCCTTGCAACAACTCTTTGTGGAGGAATGTCAGGTCATTTAGGGCATTGGTCGCCAGGCTTTTTGGCACCAGGGACCGGTTTTGTGGAAGACAATTTTTCCACACATTAGAATAGGTGAGGGGATGGATGGTTTCAGGATGATTCAAGCACGTTTCATTCAAGCTTACCTCCTGCTGTACAGCATGGTTCCTAACAAGCCAGGACCGGTACTGGTCTGTGGCCCGGTTGTTGGGGACCCCTGATTTAGGGCATCTCTAAACTACAGAAGAAAGTGAGGCTTAGAAAAATGAGCACCTTGTTAAAGGGTGGGGTGCAGTTGCTCCAATCTCAAGGTCTTTTTCTTGCATCCACCTCACTGCTCTTAGTGCAGCTGTGGTCATGGCTGCCCACAGCCCTCTGACCACCCCCAGGACAGCTGGAGCACTTTACCCAAAGAAAGGCAATGTAATCACTGATGCCTGGGTGAGAATTAAAAAAAAAAACAACAATTACTGAGATTTGTTACTCACAGAAAAAGAGAGTAGTTAGCTTGCGTTTTGGGGATGATAACAGTGGGTTTTACAACAGGTTTTGCAGAAAGAAAGAACAGATTTTGTCAGTTGTCACCTTTGCTCCACTCTCTTGCCATCTGCTAACTCAAGAAAAATTTGTCTGAAAATGAGAATTAATGTAGCAGTTGATTCCATTACTTCTGTGCTTTTCAGATGAAATGTCATCATTTGGCCTCACATTCCTTCTCCTCACTTGCTCTGGAAAGCAAATTGAATTCTTTGAAGAGAAAATTCAGTCCAAACAAGAACACACACAGAACTGGCCTCTACCCCTCCTCTGAAAGTGTCATCACTCCTCTGAGCCATAAATGCTTGTAACTGGTTTGTTTACTTTGAATAGTTTATTCCATTGAGTTCTAATTTCAGGTGCTCCCTGAGACCCAGATGTCTGAGGATGCAACCATGCAGAGTAAAGAGTTTCTTATACTAACTTCCTGCAGGATATGTTTTAGCCTTTGCTGGAAACTCTGCCAGTGAAGTGTACTAACCTTTAATCAGCTGATGTTGAGCCATCTCCATATTTGTTAACCTAGCTGCCCAGATAGATGTGTGCTCTGGGCAAATCTGGAGGCTCAACCCTGTTTCCTTCCGGGGCATCCTCCCACTCTGACCCCCTGAGCTCAAAAATTAAATGTCATGCAGATAGCTGTGTGTCACTATTCCCACCAACTTTTAAAAATAGCTCTCTGTCTAAAATTGTTTTAAAGCTTCTTTTATTATGTATTATGAATGCATATTATGTACACAAAATTGATACTGTAGCTTCATAAACATCGAGTTACAGGATTTTGAAATAAAGGAGACTAATTAATATATTTCCTTTTGCAGCTGAGCCTGGGGAAATAATGTAACATGTGTGAGGACCCTAGACCAGTGGTTCCTAGAGAAGAGGGGTCCTGGTGTGACTCAGAGCCACCTCTAGCTATGGCCTAGCTCCATGCATAGAACCCATGGCCTCCAGTTCTCCTTTCTTCAAGGACAATGCAAATTCCTCCCTCTGTGATGCTAACTAACTCAGATCTTTCCCTATTTCTCTTATTTCTGCATGTACAGTTCATGAGTTCACATCAACCAAAGAATCAAAGAATGCTGGATGCTTCTTGTGTTGACCATGGCACTGGCTTTCTCCTTCCAAATGATCTGGAGAGTCAGTCAGGAATGGCACATGTAACAAACATGGTGATTGATTCATGCACTGATTGACATGCATACCTTGACCACTGTCCCCATTTTAAATGCATAGATCATGTTGCATAATGCTGGTGCTGATGGGTGTGATATACTCTGTGATTTTATAGGCTATCCTAGTCTGCCTTCTGATTTTAACATTCCCTCACTGGCCACACCCTGCTTATGCCTCCATATTCAGCTCCATTGCTTTTCCATCTCATTCCATAACAAATGCCCTAGATCCACTTTCTAGTTGTACCCACTGAGCCTGTCATGTGCACTTGCTCTTTGCTTCCTCTGTCTTAACATGCTCTTCCCACTTAATTGTCCTTTAGTTCTGCTCAGTGCCACCACTGCAGTAGTTCAAGTCATTAGCTATTCTATCAGTGCCCACATTTGCTCATGGGATAGACCTTGCCTGTGAGTCTGGAATGCCTCCATGTGCCATGGTAAGTGGTGTGCATGTCTTTCTCCTCTACCAAGCCTGGGCCCTTTAGGACAACCAAGACCTGTCTCATAAACTTTGCATCCACCCTGTCCCAGACCTTCACAAGGCTCTGAGCTGTCGTGCCTGGAAATTGTTATTAACTGAATAGCTAATTTAACTCACACTGTTGGACATGCTGGAAGGAAGAAAATCCACAGCAGAGATCTGATAAGATTTGCTGATGGGCCATGGCACATTCTGAGCCCATATCATGTAAGGTTTATAAGAAGGTTCCTAAAATTAGAAGACCCAGGCCGTGTCCTTTCCATGTACTGGGAAAACTTAGTCTTTCCCAGATATGGATTTTCCATGACTCTAATGAGACATATAGTTAGATACCTCACTTGCCCAGGCTCCTTTACTTAGTTTTGGATTTAGGAGAGCTCATAAAAGTGTAGAACGTTTGACCTGCACAAGTGGGCTCCACTCTTGGATCTGCCTCTCAGAGAGGACCATGGCTTCCCTCTCCAGAGCTGCAGAAAGGGCTGGACCCCATGAGTTAGGTAAAATGGGGGTCTTTCTGAGGACTGGCACATTCTTCAGTGGATGAGATAGTTGGATCTTCTGGTCCATTAGTCCCTCTTGTACAGTTAAGCCAAGGAATGTTTTAGGAGGAAGTGTAGTATTCCCCCTCAATGACATTTGCCTCAAAAAGTTATGAAAGCACCTGCAAGGTGCCTCTAATGAAATAACATATTTTTAATTATTATTGCTTATTATTATTAAACAATTATTATTGTTTAATTATATGTTAATGCATAACATATTTTAATTATTATTTTTTAAAGATTATATTTATTTTTATTTATTTTTAGAGAGAGGGGAAGGGAGAGAGAAAGAGAGGGAGAAAAACAGCAATGTATGGTTGCCTCTCACATGGCCCTCACAGGGACCTGGCCCGCAACCCAGGCATGTGCCCTGACTGGGAATCGAACCAGGACCGCTTGGTTCCCAGCCCGTGCTCAATCCACTGAGCTACAACAGCCAGAACCATATTTTAATTATTGTTTGTAATTTTCAAAGTTCTTTTGTGTCCTTCCAAGAAATTCAGTCTTTCCACATGTCTTGGAATGTAGGTGGAGGTAAGAGTCACGTCTACTAGTAGATGAGGAGGCTGAGTCTAGGGTCAGTAACCCATGTCAGGTCCCAGGACAAACAGCATCAGAGATGAGGCAGAACCCGAGTTTCCTGATTAAACTATACTTTGTCTACTTCAAAAGTGTCATGGAGAAAAAACATCATAAACTATGTATGGAGGAGAGGAGGAACTTACTTTTACTCCAAAATATGCCATCATAGTGAGCATGGCAGATGATTTTCCAAGGTTGGAGCTGTTATCAGATAGAACGAGGGAAGTCTTGACAGGGAAGGATGTTTGTGTGTGTCCATGTGTATGTATGTGGTGAGTGTGTGTTTTGTAGTATGTAGTCTTGTGTGTATGTGGTATATTGTTTGTGGTATGTGTAGTGTGTGTGGTTTGGTATATATATGAGTATGTTTTGGTGTGTAACTATATGTGGTGTGTACATGTGTGACTTTTGTGGCATGTATATATGTGGTGTGTGTTCATGTATGTGTACAGATGTTGGGGAGTGTGTATATGTGTCTGTGTGTGGTATGCATATGCATGCAGGCATTGGAGAGTGTTCGGTGTCTGCATGTGTCTGTGTGTCTGTCACTTGTATGTGGTGTGTTTCTCTGTGTGGTGTGTGAGTGCAGGTGAGGCGTGTGTGCCCCCTGAAAGATGTGTGGAAGCAAGAAGTTTGCAGACCAGCTCACATTACATTCACAGATGAAAACAGAGGGAAGGAGGAAACATAGGGCTTTAATGGTGACAGTGATTTGATTTTTCAGCACATTTGGTGGATTATATGAATTTGGGATTGAAAGTGGGAGCTGAAGCCCAGCTAGTTTTTTAACATTTTTTGATACTTTACTTCTTCATTTGGTGCCCCCTCCTCAAGGACACTAAAACCCTCCCCCAACTTCATGCCAAGTCTGTGTGTGACACACAGGTGGTAAGAAGCCATCCTCCTCAGTGGTCCCAGGTCACTCAATCTCAGGCTCATTAGAAGTTCATGCCTATATTTTTGTAGTAAATTCAAAACATTTTTGGAAACATTTCCTGGTGAATCTTCACAATCTACCCAAGAAGCAAAAATATACTCAGTATCTGTAAGTGTTCCCATGGGGCTATTGGAGGTAATATGGGGCTTAACTTCCCAGGTGGCAGGTGAGGCATTAGAGGGAACTGGGGCTCACAGATTCCAGCAACATCCTTCCTGTGGTCATTTGACCTTTGGCTATCACCATACAGTCACTTGTGGCTATTATTCTGCAACTTGCTTCTATGTAATCAACTGTTGTTTAAAAAAAGGTAATGAAATCCCAAAATATATGTTTTGAATCAAGCAAGTTATGAATGTATTTGAAGTGAACAAGAGTCAGAGTCACAGGTGAGATTTCTTATCACTGTGCTTTGTGTATGGCCATTAGCCTGATTCATTCTTTAACTGCAGTGTCTGGTTTAACAACAGAACAGCACAAAACACACATTTTTCTAAATAGACACACATATTTGAATTCTGACACCAGAAAGACCTCGGCCCTGGGAGTTGGGTTTCAGGCCAGCCTGGGTCGGAGATGCAGGGGATGTGGGGAGTCTGGGATCTTGCCATTCTGCATTGTAGGAAGGCGAGGAGATGCCATTTTTAGGCCCAAGTGTGGGTAGGGGTGGGACTGAAGGCCTGGAGCCACAGAAGGTGTGTGTGGAGACAGTGGTTGAATTCCATGGATTAGTGAGATGAAAAAGGGAGAAAGATAAGAGGTGGGGGATTAACAGAAAAGAAGTGTCAACTTCACAAGAGGAGCCTGGGTTTTATGGAATGTGCTCCATGTAAAAAATAACTGCATTTTGATGTCTCTTCCAGGCTTTTCACAGGGAGACAGCTGCAGAGGGAGAAAAAAATGCAGAGCCCTTTGCAGCATGAGTAGTTCCAGAAGATGTATGGCCCTGGAAGGCCTGGAGTGATCTGTACACTGTCTTTTCCTTCAGATCAACACAACTTGAAAGCCTGGCATGTCACCCACTGGGTGCTGCCTTCCTTGTGGCACTTTGTGGGAGGTAGTAACTGTTTGGGAACACATTAGTACATATCTACTTAAACAAACGAGTTGGAAGATATAGCCTCATCTTTTAAACATGTAGTTGGTCTGTGTAGTCATGTGTCTTGATATTCAAGTTGGACTAAGTGTAGGTGTGTGAGCACTCATATACATACATGTGCACACACATATGTGCATACATGCACATTTTGGAGATGGTTTAGAAAACATGAATGTTCAACTTTGTCCTTGGGGGCTGTGAAAGTACTTACCAGGAGGCCATGCATGTTTGCAAACAAAAGGACTGTCCCTTCGAAGCCTGCATGTGGGAAGATGTGCTTGTTAGCCACAGAAAACTTTGTTTCTGTGCTGTTAATCTCAGGAGATTTCTGTTCACGTTTTATTCTAATTTCTACTTTGCAGAGATTTGCTTTTGCTATTTTAACAGGTGGAAACAAAGAGCACAATTCTGTTCAAATAATGACTTGTTTGTGTGAGGAGAGAGGCATTTTAGCATATATCAGTTACTCCTGATGTCTATTTCAATAGTTTTTTATTTGTGGAATATTGGCACATTTTTATCTGTGAGGCCTCTCAGTTATTTTTGGAGGAAAAGGATTCATAAAAAAATGAATGATGGCAACAGCCATGGATAGACAATTCTAAATTAAATATTCTCTGCTTGATCTTGCCATCTTATTTTTAAAAAAGTGAAATTAGCATGAGTTCATTTAATATCTTACAAAGTCTGAGCCAGAAATAATTCCATAATCCTAAAGGATCACTCCTATTTTAGCCTTCAAACAGCTCTTTAAATACACATGCCTTTATCTAGCCTTTTATTTTCTTTCATGTTTCTCTAGGCATTTGACTTTCAGTCTGTTTCATGCACTCCCCTTTCCTAATCTCTTTAGAGATGTCCTTTTAGGGCTGATGGTCAAACAACATTCATGTTTTTATTTTGGGCACTCATGGCTCTGTCTTCCTCATTTTGTTCTGGACAAAGGGGGATGAATAGAAGTGGGTGTGTCTTCTATCCAAAGTATAAAATTCAAGCTTTCAAAACACTGTATGGAAACCATCCACACAATGTAGGGAAGACAGTTAAGGGATGGGGAATGATCTGCATGCCATGGTTCTCACTCTTACTATGATGAACTGTCTCTGCTAGGTCATCTCTCTTACATATCCAGCAGGGAAACATGAGTTTTGATGCACATTATAAAAGAAGACTCGCTTAAGGTACTCTGAGCTTAAAAATGTCATGAAAATCATTTTTCTGACATCCCTTTCCTATTTCCTGTTTCTAGAGGTGTAATCAGATTTATTTAGGACTACAGAGGCTGTTATAGCTTTGGTATGGTTACAACTAGGGTGGGCTTCCAGTCAGAGCTGTAAAATTGCAAACAGCCTCCTGGGAGTCCTATCTCAGGTGGCCAGAATCCATATGGATTTACCTGGGAGCCCAATGCAAGGTTCACTGGGCCAGACACTGTCCATCCAGCCTGCTTTATGCCAGGGCTTCCACCCACTTCCCATCCCCCAGTAGAATTGCATTTGTTCATTTAGCATATCTACTACCTGGAACACAGAAAAGTACATGTTCCTGGTCTCAGGACTCTTACTGTTGAAGTGTAAGTCATAGAGAAAGTCATTGATCACATGGCTATAGTTGTGAAATGGTCAGTGTCTCTGAAGAGCCATTTCATGAAGGAGAAGGGGGGCAGTGAGAACCCTAAGGGGACAAGGTGCATATCTGGCTAGAGAAAGAAGGACAGGAAGGTGAGCAAAGGCCCTGGTTCTTAATACTTTTATTTTTATTATTTTTTAATTGTTGTGCAGGTACAGTTGTCTCCATTCCCCCCC
>PVJI01007270.1:0-79222 GCA_004026765.1 Micronycteris hirsuta | reverse complement strand
CTCTCCCCCTACCACTCCCCTGTTGATATTCCTCCATACCTCATATAACTCCCTTCAACATTTCATACAATAAAGGCTGAGTGGTGATGAACTTCTTGAACTTGACCTTATCTGCAAAGCACTTTCTCTGCCCTTCCATTCTAAATGAAATCTTTGCTGGATAGAGTATTCTTGGATGTAGGTCCTTGCCTTTCATGACTTGGAACACCTCTGTCCAGCCCCTTCTTGCCTGCAAGGTCTCCTTTGAGAAATCAGCTGACAAAATGGCCCAAAGAAAGGAACAGATCAAAACCCCAGAGCTAACTGACCAAGAGATAGCCAACCTATCAGATGCACAGTTCAAAACCCTTGTAATAAGGATGCTTTCAGAATTCGATGAAAAATTAACGAACTTGCTTGAACAGATGAGGAGAGATCTGCAGGGAACCAATAGAGATAAGGAAACTGGGACTCAAATCAACGGAGTGGACCAGCAGAAAGAAAAAAACATCCAACCAGAAGAGAATGAAGCAACAAGAATTCAAAAAATGGAGGAGGGGCTCAGAAACCTCCAAGACATCTGTAAACGTCCCAACATACGGATCATAGGGCTGCCAGAAGGAGAAGAAGAAATCTAAGTTTTCAATTCCTTGCTCTTCCTCTTCTCCTTCTAACAGCCATTCGATTTGGAAGTCGGAACATTTAAAATTGTCCTAGAGGTTCCTAAGCCTCTCCTCATTTTTTTTGGAAATCTTGTTTCTTCATTCTGTTCTGGTTGAATGTTTATTTCTTCCTTCTGCTCCAAGTGTAAAGGGGATAATGATGGAAGATAAAGGCAGAGGGACCCAGATGGTGAAGGGCTTAAAAAGACACAATAAACATGTGGGCATCATCTTTAGTGAAATGAGAAACTATTGATATGATTGGTGATTTTAAAAGGAATGTTCTGATTTCACGCTGAATATAGATTTGAGGAACATAGAAATAGGTACAAAGCAACGATTAGAAGGTATGAGTGGTAGTCTGAACAGGACAGTACTGATTGACACTGGAGGTATGAGGTAGAGAAACTGACTATGAAATCCAGGTGTGGGTAAACTTTGCTGTGCTAGGAATCACAGGGTGGTAAGGAGGCTTGCAAACGTACAGAGGAGAGGGGTTCTGTTTTAAGTATACAGACTTTGATGTGACTACAAAACCATATAGTGACATTAGGCAACTGGGTATGTGAGTTGCCAACCTGAGAGATAGCAGAGGTAGAGGAAGATTTTCACTGATTAGAATAAAATTATGGCAGTAAAAATTAAGAATATCATTACTAAGTATATATATATGGTACATATTTTGCCAGTTTCATTATGCCTAAAGAGCCTTATCATATAAATGCTATCAAATACAATAAAAAAATGCCCTGGATTGCAGAGCAAGTCAATTGTACTGAAATATGCACTATCAAAAATAATAAATCTGTGATATATATAATGTATGTACTTCATTAAATATCATGATTTTAGGTCTAATAACTATCATGTTTTCAAAGTTGCCAAGATGCATTTCATTTGGAGGCTGGTATAATTAACAATGTCTTTTTTTTTCCTATCCAAAGTCATGAAGCTTCTATTCACATACCTTTCGGAGTTCCATAGACTTAAGGATGGAGAGTGTGAAGAACGAGGCCCACAGCAGGGTTCTGAGATTATCTCTGCCTTCTCTAATGATGATGGGCTAGGTAGAGATAAGAACTTGTAAAGGAGACATAACTAATCACTAGTGTATTAAGAGTAGAGCTGGGCATAAGTGTTATAGAATGCAAAAAAAGAAAGACATTTTAATGGAAAGAAAAGTCAATATCTGAATCTGACAATCCTGACTTTGAATTCCGATTCTGCAATGGACTACATATATGAGCTTGGACAATTTATTTAAATCCTTTATACTTTACTTTCTTCTTGTGAGAGGATGAATTAATTTCATTGAATTTTTCAATTCTTGCCTCTCCCTGTAGCCACACTCTTTAACATTGGATTTGGCAGTTCTGCACACTAAACAGGTAGATTCTGATTCCCCATATCTTGAATCTGGGATTGGCCATGTGACTTGCTTTGTTGATGAAAAAAAGAAAATGAAAGCCAGAACCTTAAGAGACATAACATGGTTCTACTTCCACTCTCGCACCACAGCCATCACCATGAGAGAATGCCCGGATTAATCTGCAGGAGAATCAAAGACATTTGGACAGTGCCAAGTCTTCTCAGTTGCCCAGCCAGCGTGAGTCTAGATGCTCCAATAGCAAGTGGACCTCTTACATATAAAAGAGGCCAGCCAAGACCAGTGCAGCTGTTCCTCAGCTTCCGGCTGTGTGCACTCAAGTTCTGCGGCTGTTTATTACACAGGATTACCGTGGTGATGAATAACTGATACTAACTGACACAATGGGGAGAAAAGGAATAGTAGCATTTTCTTCCTTTATAGGACGTGGCAAGGAACTGAGAAAACGATCCTATATAAAATATTGTAGCAGTTGAGAAATCATCCGTGTTCAAAAAATAGGTAGATATGTAGTTGTTATAAATACTGTTTGGTTGACAAACAAAAGAACACTGAAAAATACTACATCCCTGCTTCTGTTAGAACGATATTAATGAAGCAGTAATGGACTCGTCACAATAAACATGGAAGACGAAAGTCAACTGTTTACAGGGATTGAGAAATAAATGGAAGAAGAAAAAATGAAGGCAGAATGCTACTAGTGATCAAGACTAGCATTCACTTAACACTTACTGTATTCCAGGTACTGTACTAAGTGTTTTATGTACGTTTGTCCCTATTTAATTAAGAAAAGACTTTATAAGGTTATGAAGTCACCAACCTACTTCACACCCAGTATGGGAACAACTGAGATTATGAATATGGATTTGGAAGAGTCACTCTCTCTAACCTTCAAACAAAGTACCTCTTTTGAGTTGGTATATTTTTCAAAAGGTAACATTTATGTAGCCATGACCCCATCTGCTGGATTTTATTACATGCCTTGAAAATTTTCTCAAACTTCTTGCATAGCATTGCATTTTTGCAACACTGACATGAAACAGTATAAATTCTCTAATGGTTATTTAGGAATTTGAATCAGAGCTTTAATTACTTGGCAGAGAACTGAAAGGAGTGTGAAATTTGAAACAAAGCAGATCAATAGGCAAACGGGCAGACTGCAGTCAGAAGAAGCCGGGTTCAAATCCTCGCACCATTTTGGATAGGTGGCTTCTGGGACATTTCCCCTCTTTCACTCAAGCCTCAGTTCCCTCATCTTTAAATTCAAATTTTGATACTATTTCTGTATAAACTTCTTGTGAAGAATAAATACAATGACATACATGAATGCTTTATAAAGTGTCTGGTGCCTTGATAATTATTGTTCTTTGAGTTACAATCACAGGATTGATGATGAATAAAGTCATCGTAAATAACTGGTAAAATAAGATTAGTGCTCAATTTACTAATGGTGTATTTTTAGGAAAGGCTGCCAAAATTAATCCAAAGGTTAGATACACATGCATTTATTCTATAAGAAAGCCCAACTCTTTAATATTAATGAGGTAATAATTTAGAAGAACGGATAATTTAGAAGCAGGGATCAAGAGTTCTATTTCTAGCCCGGCTGGTGTAGCTCAGTGGATTGAGCATGGACTGGAAACCAGAGGGTCCCGGTTCGATTCCCAGTTGGGGCACATGCCTGGGTTGTGGGCCAGGTCCCCAGTGAGGACCATGTGAGAGGCAACCATACATTGATGTTTCTCCCTCCCTTCTCCTCTCTCTAAAAATAAATAATTTTTTTTTTTTAAAAAAAGAGTTCTATTTCTAGATTTTCTAGTATTTTTGTGATGTGACTTTAGGAATGTCCTATTCCTTTTGTGGCCAAGACTCCACTTCCCCTTGTATGACATGAAGCAGTCAGGTAGCAGTTAGGACTTCCAAGTGTTTTAGAACAGACATTCTGTGAACCTGAGCAGCTTTATATTGAGGGGTCAGAAAGAATAGCATTCATACTAATTCACCATCAGAACCAAAGAACGCATGATTTAAAGGAGCTAAGGTAGCTCCCTCTGACTTTTTCAGGCCATTGGCTCTGATTTGGTTCAGATGTTGCTGGAGGTACAGCCAAATCAATTCAGAACTCTATGAAAGAAACTGCAGCTTTTCCAAGGACTATTGTGGGGTGCCCCAGTTCTTTCCAAAGCTATTATAAGAAGAGAAATAAACCATGAAAGTGGTCAACTCCTCTTCCAGAGTTCTCAAATAGGAGAATGTGGGTGCTTTAGAAAGGCCCCAGGCTCTTTTGCTATACAGATTCAATTCTAAAAATTAATGCAGTGCCCACACAGTGAGGGGTGGTGGTGACGTGGAGACTCCAGGGCAGTGCCGGCAGCGCTCCCGTAATTCCGGCTGAGAGGTCTACACGAGGGATCATCTAGCCCTGGGCAGGCTCTGAACTGAATTCCTGCTGAGCTGGCAGTAAGGACTTGGTTGGAGGTGGAAGAACTAAGCTACAGGAATTCACAAAGTAGCCCTGCGTGGCCTTGTCTGCTCTGGACAGATACCTAACGCTCTCATAGGTCCACAGGCAGCTAGTAGGCTTCTGGGGTCTTCCTGATGGGCTGAAAATTAATCCAAAAAGCTGTCTTTTTTTATTTGTTATATGTGTGTGTGGGTATATAAAACCTGCAAATGACTTATTGTCTCTCTCACACACACACACAGAAAACATAGGTAATAAAAAGTTATTCTCTACCGCTAAAAATTTACTAAACCCTACTATTTAGGTTGTACTAGATTTCTGTTTGCCCAGTCAAAGCAAAGAAACTTTTTAAAGCTACAAGGGCCCGTGTACAAGGGGAGGCTTTGTGATGAGGATATCATCAATAATGTTTCATAGTCATAGGTTTTAGCTGGGGCACCCCTTCTATTAATTGATATATTTTTAAAAACACTTTTAGGTGTCTGTCCTTTGCTCTTTTGTTACTTATGTAGGTATCTCTGTTTTCTCATACTTCCTTTCTCCCTGAGAGTGTCAAGGGTAGTGTGTTTTGTCTCATTTAAGTGGTTCTAGATATTCTCAAGTTTCAGAACCAGTAGGTTTTATTTTTTTTCATTGCGTATTTATTTGTGTATTTATTTATTTATTGTTGTTGTTCTATTACAGTTGTCCCAATCCCCCAAGCTCTCCAGTGCCCTGCCCATCCCCCCACAGCTCTATCCCCACCCTGTTGTTCACGTCCATGTGTCAACTGATACCTGTTCCTTGACTAGACCAGGAGGTTTTAGCAGGATTCTTATGCCCCATTCTCTTCTCTAGGCTCACGTGTCTTTCAAATTGCCACTGGGTGGAAAATGTCTTCCTGAAACTCCCTGGAGCCATGCTTGAAACATGATCATTGTCTGGTTGCAGTGCATACTTAATTCTTGAGTTGCTGCTTGTTCCCATTGTTACTGTTGCATAATAAAGTACCCTAACCTTGGTGGTATAAACAGCAATCGCTTTTTTATGTTCAGAAATTCTCTGGATCCAGACACCAGAAAGAGTGCAATAGAGATGCTGTCACTCTTCATAACATCTGGGGCCTCAGCTGAGACAACCCAAAAACCGAGGGTGACATCTGGGCCCACTGAAATCACCTGCAGGCTCACTTATTCAAAGCTCTATACATGGTGCTAGGTGCTTTCCCCATGACTTTGCCCTTCTCTACAGCAACACAAGTGTAATTTTACTGTCTAATTCAGACGTTTGTTGTAATTTTTATATTTTATTTTGGCAGATATGTAGGTGAGTATATGTACATGCCACTCCACATATTATTTGAACAAGTAGACAAGAGTTATTTTATTCACATACATAACTGTAAAATATCTTGCCACACAAGAGGTTCTCTTTGAATATATCATGAAAAAGAATGCAGATATAGCTTTCATCGAGTCCCAGTACAAAGTAAAAGCTCAAAAATAGAGTTTGTGTGCAAAAAGAATTCTCAGGCTCTGTTCATCAGGGTACAATGGTTTTGAGCACTGGCCCTAAAAATGAACTTGTTAAAATTCTAATCCCAGCCGCACTGTTTGCCAGCATGAGACCCAGTCTCTATCTCTTTATTTGTAAAATAGCCATAATGAAAAAATAGTTTCTATTTCGTGGGGTTATTGTGAGGTGTCACTGCATCCAGAAAGTTGACGATGTCTAAATTGCAAGCCCAGAATCGGAGCCGCTGCTAGCTAGACATCTTACAGCATGCCCTTATATTGCAGATTGGAGAATAGAGTGCCACGTGGAAAGGGCTAAATCCTGAGAGCTCCAGAGCAAGAAAGATAAGGCTGTATTTGCACCCAGGAAATTACAAACAGGATTTCTCTACTCTTTGTACATATTGCTCTTGAATTCTCCCTTTGTATGCTATTGAATCTTTTTCATGACCTTCCTCTCTCCACTTGGCTATCAGAAGTTTTACATATATATATCAAGTGTTCAAAGAAAAAATGCCCTCCACACTTTTTCTTCTTCCATTTTTCTCCTTTTAGATTAAGCATGTTGTTATAAGAAGCTGAAACCCCGGGAACTGAAAATCCAAGTAGTCCAGAACTAGAAGCAAATGGATCAGCAATGACTTTCCATTTGAAAATGCTTTTATGGCATTAACCTTGAAAATTCTGAGTTCAATTCTTTTAAACTAGATACAATTTATTTCTAGCTCTACATTTAAGTCACACCTATCACCTTCCCACCATCCCTATAAAAACTCTGCTTTTCATAACAGAGTCGATTTTGGAGGCTGAGTTTAGATGGAGGCACAAAGTAATCTAATTAAATGAACTGGAAATATGATATAAAAATCTTAACCTTCCCAGAGACATTTCAATTTTAAATGAGGCGGTGTATTAATAGCAGTGAATCTCTGCTTGATGAAACGTCGGGCTATGTGATAAAAGAAAAATGGAGACGCTGACATTCATTGAGAGTCCACTCGGCATATTTTTGTTTGCAAAATTTTTCAAACTCAGAGCAGTTACACCATTTATCTAAGTCACAGAGCTAATATAGTGGGAAAAACCCTCAAAACTGAACTGTCATTGGCACAAATGATTACTCCAGTATCATGTAGCAACAGTCATGGCACCGGCCACTGGCTCCTTATTCTGAGTTCCATGATGATAGATTGAAGCAATGCCAAGTAATAATGCATGCATCTAGATGCATTATATAAGAATACATTTTTAATTGATAAAGGCATAATGTCTGTTTTAGGAATTTTATGAGGGGCATAGAACTTTTAACAACATGAACATGTTAAAAAGATAAAAAATTGAGTCATTTCATTGGTTTATAGATTAAGGTCAATTTTGTTGGCCATTTTGTCATGAGTAGGTAGCTTCCTATTTATTTATTTTTTTTAAAGATTTTATTTATTTACTTTTAGAGAGAGGGGAAGGGAGGGAGAAAGAGAGGGAGAGAAACATCAATGTGTAGTTGCCTCTCATGTGGCCCCCACTGGGGACCTGGCCCGCAACCCAGGCATGTGCCCTGACTGGGAATCGAACCGGCGACCCTTTGGTTCCCAGCCCGCGTTCAATCCACTGAGCCACACCAGCCAGGGTAGCTTCCTATTTATTTTGAGCATGGGGCAAAAGTAGGTTCATAGTTATTAGTACTTGAAATACAGAGTTATCCCTGTATTATTATTTATTAATTATTGCATTATTTTTCATATGAACAACTGTAGACCTACTTTTGCCCCAACCCTGCATTTACCTAATACATTTTATTACATGGCAGGACATGTGTGCAAATATTCATTCTCACGATTTTCAATGTTTGTATTATTGCCTTTATTGCTGTGGAAATAATGTCTTGAGTTCTCAGCATTTCTCTTCATGCTGCGTAGAACCCAGAGACATTTCTCCTGACAGCCTCCTTCAGCACCAAAAAGTGATTTCTGTAACCACAATAAATTTCTATACTTCCAATATGAGACAATCAAATCCCTGAACACACAGCGGTACATCGATACTGTGAAATATTCAGTTTCATGTCATCTGATAGATATTTACTTTCCGGCTGTCAGAAGCTTTCATTTTCATTCCAAACATCGTGGCATTCAATGGTAGGAGCCAAATAGGAAAAGAAAAATAAAGTTTCTACCTCAAAAATGTTTTCTGATTCAGAAACAGCCCTTCCAAAAGTCTCTCTCACCAGGAGAATCAAACAAACCTCAGCAGTGTATTAAATGGAGAGCTTTGGGCATAGAAAACACAGTATAATGAGTGTCATTATTAAAATGCTAAACTACATTTTTTACTCAATCAACACTGTGTGAAATTTCCTTAAAAATACCCTGTTCCCTTGCTTCCAAAGTTTTAAAGAAGGACACAGCACTTTGTAGACTGCAAAATTCACAGGTAATATTTTCTTCTAGTATTTGGCACTTCATTAATAGAAAAGAACATTAATATTTATCAGTCAACGAAGATGCTCTACCTACATGGTTCATTCTCCTATGGCCCTATTTGCTTTGTGTTTATACCTGTGAAATTGCAACATGGTTTTTTGATCTTTTTGCATCACCGCCCTGAAATTCCAAAGGATGGGACAGTTTCACTGAGTAAATGGAAAGTACTTGAACTCAATAACAGATGAGGCACCTCCCACCAATTTAAAAAAAACCATGGTAAAGTAGACCTTGTTCATTTAGAAAGTTTCTCTTTCTCATTTATTGTTAGTGTTTGACATTATTCCAATATTCGGTAAACAATTTCTTTTTTCCTCCAGAGTAACTTATTTCATTAAATTTATGATTATTTTTATTTGGAGAAAGGTTGTGGTTATTTTATAAATCTGAGGCTACATTGGCATTTTCCAAGCACCGAATCTTTGGATGTAACAAGCCTTCAGCAGCACTCATGGTTATCACCCGTGTCTATGACCTGGGATCTGTGTTTTCTGTGCCACAGCCCTCCAAGAGACTTTTTCAGACATCAGTCTCACTTTTGTTAATATTATAGAATTCAAAGGCCTATCAAAGATTGCTTTCTGTGGCCTCTCCACCAGAACTAAGTGTGTGGCATTGCTAAGAGCAAAGAGACTCAGACATCTGGATCTTTCAATTAAGTTTTATTTTATTCAGTGTTTTATTTATTTACTTTTTTTACCTTTCGATATTTTTAGTAGAATTAACTGACTTGTCTGAGGATCAAATCTCAAAGCATAATTAGTTTATTATCTGTCTTTTTGTCCATGGATCAGGGCCATTTTATCTGTCTTGATATTGGAATTAAGTCTGACGAAAAGATCTACCTCCTTAGACTGAATTACCATATTGGCTGATTTATCTGTTTCATTATATTAAAACAACACAAACAGCCCAGTGTGTAAAAGTATAAAGGCATGGAATAATTCTAAACCTCTGACACCTCTTGTAACAGCCTACCAGATTTAAAAATTAAACTCTATAGACATGAAATGAAGGACATCTTCTCAAGACAAGAATGTCAGTGATCTGAGAGACCACACTTGTTGAAACAGTCATTTCTGGATTGTTCATCTGTGGCTAATGAACCACTACAAAGTCAACTCACATGATGATTGCTGTCTCACATGTAAGGTGAGATGGTATTATAATAATATTGAGTCAGAAGGTGATGTGGCATCTACTTGATGTTAGTGTCATTAAGCTTAGATGTTACTTTAACCAAGTGCACTCAAAGTGATACAGTTTCTAATTTTCTCAAACATTTACTAAAAACATTATCCTATAATTAGTATTTTTTAGAATATGCATGCTTTAATTTTTTAAATTGTGGCACTTATTTTAAATGATTGGATGCTGAAAAGATAAAATTATAACCAATAATGCATGAAAATTACTCTTCTAACTTTTTATTGTATTAAACTACATTCGTGGAATAGAATAATGTCAATAAAAGCAACAGAACAAGGCAAAATTTAAAAGCTGGAAAGCAGCATAATTTTACCTCTAAGACTCAAAGATTCCTTATGTGTATTTTTCTATTATGTGCCCTGAAACTATGTGGTTTATTCAAAATCGCATATCATTTGAAGTAATTTTACTTCAAGGCCACCCAAATACACTTTTGTATGTCAATGAAAATATCAGCTAATGCATGTTAATTCATTCAGATATTTTTCTGCTTATTTTTATATCTTAATAACTTTTGTACATACAATGTATAACAATGAAGTGAACAAAGTGGACCATATTTATGTTAAAAATTATTTTCTTTCCTTTCTTTGAATCCAGTTCTCTTAGCTGAGCAGAGTACAGTGAGATCAATGAATAACAGCTAAAGAAAATATTATAACTATAAGGGGAAAGAACAATAAGTATTAGCTTTTATTCCTTTGAATAAACAATGCCTAGATTTTGAGCACTTCTTTTATGCCATGCACTTCTGAAGCATTTTATACAATTTATGAAACAATTATACACACACACACACACACACATAGACAAACCCTTTCATTTATCCATCTATCAACATCCATCCATTTACCAATCAATTAATCATCTTTACCTGGATCTCTATGCTCACCCTCTTGGATACATTTCTACATCTATATCTTTCTACCTACATACTATACTTAATCTAGTCTCAGCCAAAAAGGTATGACTGTAAGGAAAATAAGACATTGAAGAAGTGACTCAGAGAAGCAGGAATATTTAAAGTTCACCATAACACTGTGGTCCTAACTTCAGTCCTCAATGAAGTGGGTGTCAGCAGAGCACTCACTCTGTGGACAGGGGAGTAAAGACTCCCTTGTTCCAGGTATTTCAGAGGACACTTGGCAGTAAAACAGATTCTATGGCGCAGTGTGGTTGTGTTCTAACAGCAGTCTACTCTCCCTTAGTCCCTATTCTTTAACCTTCATTTATCAGATTCTCAGTCAATTTTGTGAGTACCTGCAATTAGGCTACTAAATACCTTTTCTGTTTGAGTTACACAGAGTTAATTTTTGTTTTCTGCAACCAAAAACTCTTATGACAGTATGAATTGGGTTTGGGGTGGGAATTAGCAACAGGGTCCACAGAATTAGGAAGACAATGAAAACCCTACATGTATCCATACATATACAGTGATAGGATCATGGAAGTGAATGGCATGCTAAGGTGAAATTATGAGTTAATGGATCGGCATGTCACCTAGAAGAAAGACAAAGTTTAAGGAGATGAGTTACATCTGATGCAAAATAGTACAGAAGACAGAAGGAAGTCAACATGTAATATCTACTTCTAACAGTACTGGACAGCTTAAGGGAATAGTACCACAATCTTCAATCCCTAAATGTTTAAGTTAAATCATACAGTGAAGCCAGGTAGAGTTCATGAACACAATAAAAACACTTTTGTAGCTTATAGGCACAGGGTTGAAGGACACAGAGAGGAAATTAGCATTTCATTCTGAAAAGAAGGGAATACCAGATGACTTTACTATGACCTGATATGCAGAATATGTGGCAGGGCCTATCCATCAAGAAGAGCAAGTTTGCCACTGCATAGTGGCAAAAACCTGACAAGTGTTTATGGCAATGGATTAGTCCAATCAAAATTAAAGGAGTATACTTTTTAGATTATGCAGATGTAATCTCTAGAGGCTTAGTATTCAATGTACATATATATAACTTAAATTAATATACCATACGTATATAAAGATATTATAAAATAAACTGTGAAAATATGTCATTGGTATTTTAATAGGGATTGCATTGAATCTATAAATTGCTTTGGGTAATATGGACATTTTGATGATGTTGATTCTTCCAGTCCATGAACATGGTATATGTTTCCATTTGTTTGTGTCTTCCTTAATTTCTTTCTTCAGTGTTGTGTAGTTTTCTGTGTATGGGTCTTTTACCTTCTTGATTAGGTTTATTCCCAGGTACTTTATTTTTCTTGTTGCTATGGCAAATGAGATTTTTTTCTTGATTTCTGATTCTGATCATTCATTGTAGTGTATAAAAATACCTTTGGTTTCTGAATATTGACTTTGAACCCTGCTGTTTTGCCAAATTCACTTACTAGGTCAAGTAGTTTTTTGGTGGAGTTTATAGGGTTTTCTATGTACATCATCATGTCATCTGCAAACAGTGACAGTTTCACTTCCTCCTTTCCAATTTGGATGCTTTTTATTTCTCTTTCTTGTCTGATCACTGTGGCTAGGATGTCCAATACTATATTGAATAGAAGTGGTAAAAGCAGACATCCTTGTCTTGTTCCTGATCTTAGTGACACAATAGCCAAATTCTGGAAACAACCTAAGTGCCCATCAGTAAATTAGTGGATCAAAAAACTACGGTACATTTACACAATGGAATACAACACAGAAGAAAGAAAGATGGAGCTCCTACCCTTTGCGACAGCATGGATGGAACTGGAGAGCATTATGGTAAGAGAAATAAGCCAGGTGGTAAGGGACAAATACCACATGATCTCACCTTTAACTGGAACCTAATCAACAAAAGAAAAAAGCAAGCAAAATATAACCAGAGACACTGAAAGTAAGAACAATCTGACAGTAACCAGAGAGGCAGGGGGTAGGGATAATAGGAGGGACCATCAAGAAACAGGTATGAAGGACACATGGACAAAGCCAATGGGGGCAGGTTCAAGGGTGGAAGGCAGGGATGAAGGGTATGGGGCGGGCGGTGTGGGGTGGTTGAAAATGGAGACAATTATACTCAAGCAACAATAAAAATAAATAAACTATAATTTACTAGTCCAATGAGGAATTTCTTCAAAAAGCCATTCTAAACATGCTTAAAACAAATAAAAAATAGAAATCTTCAGTAAGTAAATGGAAATTCTCACAAAGAAATAGATGCTATAAAAAAACAAGCAAATGCCATTTTGAATAGAACAATAAAATAACTAAAAAAAAAAAAAAAGAACCCCCACTAAAGGACTCAATGATAGAATGAAGTGGACTAAGACAGAGAACTGGTTGTCACATATTCACTAGCACACCACTGAAGCAGACAATCTCAGAGGCCTGGAATAGAAAGGTTCATCAAACCCATTCTGTAGGAGGGTAGAACCTAACTTCAGTGGGTGTCCCACTACTATCAGAAAGATGGGAGAAGTTTGTTTCTCTTCTGCATAAAGCCAATCAGCTAATACAGATGTTCACCCCAATTGCCAGGTAAATTCAGAATTCTTCTGCCAAGGCTTCTTTCTTGAGGAGTAGTTACTGTGTAACTTAAGAGCACGTATACAATGAGTGCATCTGCTTGACTGTACGAAATGATAAGATTTCATTCTGTCTCTGTAATGTTTTTAGTAAATGGCCTGTGGTGTTTATCACCTTCTGGTTTAATGCTTATTCAAGAATATAATTATTTTCTTTTTCTACTACCTTTGTGGAGATGACCTCTGGGCTGGGAAATGATTTTGTTTTTAATCATATCTTCTCAACATTACTAACTTCCTGTCTGTACATAACACATCCTACTACTATGGTCTCCTTCTCAATAAATACTTTTTTAAATTACTATCCTTACTGAACACATCCTACCAGTTTTTCTATTGTTCTGGTTATTTGAGTTTCTTGTTCTCCATAACGGATTCAAATATTCTCAAATAATACAACAAAAGCAATTTACACCTTTCATGAGCAAAAAGATAATAGGGGCAACAGTAAGACAGATCGAGGTGGACTTGGCAATTCCACATCTTCTGTGCAGCCATTTTGACTCCACGAGTCGAGAAGTTAAGGCCTAAAGGGCCTATCTGTGTTCTCTTTCCACCTTCGGGGGAAAATAGTTTAACCAGGAATAAAAATATGAAAACATATAAGCCCCTCTGGGTAGAATCACATGCAGGAGTAGGGAGGACAACTGGAAAAAGGTCGAATTTCCTTCAATGGATGAAAAGAGAGCTTGTAGACATCATTATATTTTCAAAATGTTAATGTAATTCAATTTTTATATGAATAGAGTGATCCCTGGATTAAAGGCAAGTCTTTCATTTTGGAAATGTTATCAGAATAGAAAAGTGCTGGAGAGGCACTGGCTGTGACCACGAAAATGCCATTTAAATTTGACTTGAGGTGGAAACATTTTACTTCCATGAATTTCTAGACTTTCCAATAGGTAGCTGATAATATGACCATTTTCATATGGATTTTAGTGACGCTATTCAAATGAGTTGTCACTCCCCCGCATAATCTATGTATCTTGAGTGCTATAGTTTTTGCAACCAGAAAAAAATAAAGGCAGAGATACTTACAGCATTCCCCTATTCCTAGCACACCAAAGAAATGACTGTACATAATAGCCATTCCTGACTTTCGTAAGACAGAATCAAACAATAATCAGAAAAGTACAGAATCTGAGAGGAGGCAGAGGACTAGAACGCTTTAGCAAGAGGTATTAAGTAAATCTACATTTAAAAAAGAGACGGGATAATGAGAAAATTAGGAACACTGAGAAGGAACTACGAGTCCTAGGAACTGTAGAGGAAGTTGGAATAAGGGAAGTGGTAGAGGCTAGTAAATAAACTCTCTAGGGAAAAAAAAAATTTTTTTTGAGGAAATTGCAACAGGGAAAAAGAGTATTTTGGGGATTTTCTTTAGGATTCTCCCTGCAATCTTGTTTGAGGCATTAAGCCACGCTGGGCCAACCACAGTAGATTCACAGCTGAGGCACAGAAGGGGCCAAAGCCTTCCCTGGGGCAAGTGACCGACAGACGTACCTCAGGTGAACAATATTTGACCAGCCTGAGTCAAATATTTGAACTACGGGTCATAGAGATGGGTCTTTGATTATGAGGAACTGTGATTATTGCAATAATTCAACATCTTAGCAGTGTTTTGAAAAGACAATTCAAAGTTACAAATCATGAGATACGTGTTATTTGAAACTGGATGTTCCAAGCATATAACAATGTATTCAGATACATAAGCTCACTAAATATAAGGGAAAAAAAAACATTAAAAAGACATAGACAAGAATAATTTTACTCTTTGTTTTTAACAAATTAAAGTCTCTTTCTATGACTATAGCTTTTTGCTAAAGTTACCTTTTTACTAAAGCTAATTCAAAGCCAATGCCGGAGTCTATTATTGCAAATACAATTGGCAGGGGATGAGAGCAATGTTAATAGACCTCTGAGAAAGAAAGCATTGGGACTGCTGGCTCGGAACCAGCAATAAAAAAATTTGAGAAGTAGCAGATAACTAATGATCTAGGATCTGAATAAAGTGGTTTTGAATTATAGTTAGATTAGGCCTCAAAAATCACGGGAGGTAAGACAGACTCGGAGCTGAAAGACACTGCTAGGTTGTGAGAGTTTGCTATGACTGCCATCAGGTCAATGTTGACCGAAATCCATAAAGTCTGACGTTTATGTATAGGAATAGAACAAGTATTTGACAGGGTAGACGGTGACTGGAATTCATATTCTGAATTCAATATAGCATGCCAGTGACCCAGAGAAAATTGTTCTGTCTTTGTGCTCCACGTCGAAGAGCTATACTTGTGGGCTATCTGCCAGCGGGCCAGGGAGTGAAGCTCTGAACCTTGGAAGCACTTAACCTAAAATTGCATGAGGATGATATACAATCAGATATAATTACTAATATTGTAATAAACCATAATTTCTGCTCTAAGTGGCAACCAAATTCTCACTGTCAGTAACCTAACCTTGGGCAGGGGACAATGGGAGGCGGATATGTCGGCCAACAAGGATCTAACGTGAACCATAAATATCTGCGGGGCTTAGGAAGTTGAAAGTCTCAATTTTTCAATTATGCCTCAACAACTCTGGGAAATAAAAAGAAGCTGGACATTTCTAGACCTGGTTCAATATGCCTATGACCCCAGGCAGGAAAAAGATGACAACAGAAACCAGTACCAAGTTTCCCTAAACTCAATGTGTAATCACAAGACCCTTCCTAAGGCAGCCTTTCAAATTCAAGCTGGAAGTAGTGTTCTTCATTCACTCATCACCAGAAGATGTATTTAGGCAATATCGTCCAAACATTGGGTCATATTGCCCTCTCTAGCTATTCAGTTACTTACCTTCTGATTTGTTTCTGACCTAAAGTAGGTGAAACCTTGAAATTTCAAAGGTCAGTTTCAGGCTCACTTTGACCATGGCAAAGATAAAAATTTAGGACCTGCTTATTCCTCTCCATGACAAAGATATTGTTGAATATTCAATTCTCAGACTGATGTTTTTACTCAAAGGAAAGTTATTTATCCTCCTGTCACATGATTTATTAGAAGAGGCTATAACAAAATCAGTCATTTTCTACCTGAAAGCATCAGCAGAGAGAGGGAGGAGGAGAAGAAAGAGGAGGAAAAGAAAGAAGAAAAAAAGATGAATAGACAAAAAAGAAGGAACAGGAAGAGGTGAAGGGATAAAGATTCTTATTGGATATTATGTTGACACTGTTGCTTGGAGGGTATGTATGTGTATAGAGCATGATAAAGACTAACTGTAGCCCTAACCAGTGTGGCTCAGTTGGTTGGGCATTGTTTCACAAAGTGAAAGTTTACTGGTTTGATTCCCGGTCAGGGCGCATGCGTGGGTTGCGGGCCAGGTCTCTAGTCCAGGCGCATACGGGAGGCAACTGATCAATGTTTCTCTCTCACATCAATGTTTCTCTCCCTTTCTTTCTCCCTCCTTCCCCTCTCTCTAAAAATAAATAAACAAAATGTTAACTGTGGGAATATGTGATAGGAAACAACCAGCATAATTATTATTGGATATGTTAAGAGACATAATTTATCTCCTCCCAGAAAACAAAGATAATCTTGAAACTGTAAGAATACATCTCCTATCCCTTACTCAGACATTGCTCAAAGAAGAGTCTGTGAGAGAAGCTTGCTCAAACACAAAATGAAGAAATAAAAGAAAAATGCCACAAGAAGACAAAGCACTGTATGCTGAGGGCAGTAAGATGAAGTTCGGAGGAGAAGAGATTAGTGAATAAGAGATTTTAGAAAATGTGAATGGTGAGTAAAATAGAAAAGATAAAAGTGACTAGGGAAGGAGACTATGAGAATTACTGTAGAGCTTCCGTAATCCCATTTAAGAGAGAAAATAAAGGACAAACTTGCTTTTGCTGCTTTTTGTTTCACCAGAACAGGAGATTTGCACTAGCATAGGTCATGGTCATGTCAAAATACGACTCCACCCTTTTGGATCCCACTGTCCCCATCTACCTTCAATCAGTGAAGTAAAGTTTTCCCGACATCAGATAAAATTTTTAAAACATCCACACACTTAGTGCAAAGAAATAGCAGTCTAATAGTTACCTTGTCACAGATATACTGTCTATTCAGTATGTATAATTTACAAGGACAGGTATGAATCATAAAATGCAAGTTGATTTAATAGTAAATTTCACTTCACACATCTTAAATCTGATACCTAATGAAAACTTACACTGGGAACATGGCAAGTAGTTGATTCTCCCCTGTTCCTCTGTGTCGTTTTCTTTTCCTCTCCTCCAGCTGGCTTGCTAGCCAATTCTGAACCCGTCCGGGTCAAGTATGACAGCAAAGGAGAGAAGAGTAATATGAGCATAGGAAAGGTTTTCTAAAATACGTTGATCCCAAAATTTCGTTTGTACTCTGAGAATGAATAATATTTAAATATGACTCTCATTGGCCATGGTTGTAGGGTCTTCTTTCCTGGGCAGAATAAAATCTAGTCTAGTAGGTCACTTGTTATTCTTCTTTAGTCCCAAATAATTTATGTCCAGCTTCTGGGTTTGGGGTCCCCTCACTTCTCTACACAACCCTTTTATGGAGGGAGAAAAATATCGCTAAGCTGATTTTTTTTCAGTGTGGATATACACTAATACACCCTATGCCCCTAACAAATTCTGAATCTGCAAACTCATGCCATCAAAACTCCCCCTTTTCTGTAGCCATCCTCATTTTTGTCAGAATGGGTCGGGTACCAGTTCTTATTATTCTCGGCTGCTGCAGAAAAGACCTATACGAAGTTTCCATCACTATGATTGAAGCTAAAGAGTCAGCCTACTCCATTCTTCCTACATGAAGTGAGAGGAAGACTTCAATCACTCACTCTTTCCGGAGGGGTATCTTCAACTCCAAATCATTTTGATAGCTTTGCATTGTCTGAGGGTCCAAAACTCATTCCACCAATTTTGATTATTTCCTTTGGAAATTTTACATCAGGTGATTTGGGAAAACAGATTATTCTATTTTGGGAGGTTCAAAATTTCTATTTAATATTTGGGTACATATTTTTTACTATATTTCCCAGGTGGCGATCATTCAAATCACATTGCTTAAATATTTCAGAAAGCTATACCTGTCTAGCATGTTAAACTTGATAAAGTACCATCCACTAAATACTAAAATTCTACACTGCAAAACAGACACATTATTACGGCCATTAAAGCAGTTAAGGAAACTGAGGCCAGAGAGGTAAAAGGACGTGACCAAACAGCTGGTAAGTTCTGGCTGTAAAATTCAACACTGCAATATATCAGCACAAAATATTGACTCCAAGTAAACTGGGACTTTTGTCATACCACATAAAAATATGGACAAATTTCAGAAGACAGTTATTCTATTTCTGTGAAGAAGTGGCTGCAGCCCTGGCTGGTGTGGCTCAGTGAATTGAGTGTGGGCTGAGAACCAAAGGGTCGCCAGTTTGATTCCCAGTCAGGGAACATGCCTGGGTTGCAGGCCAGGTCCCTGGTAGGGGCCACATAAGAGGCAATCACACACTGATGTTTCTCTCTCTCTCTTTCTCCCTCCCTTCCCTTCTGTCTAAAAGTAAATAAATAAAATCTTAAAAAAGAAAAAAAAAAAAAGAAGTGGCTGCAGACAGATTTGTAAAAATGAATAGTGGGTAGAGTCCTGGCCATTCTCTAATCTTACCTTATCAAACCTCACCAATCACCTTAATTCACCTTAATTTTTTTATAGAATTTTTCTCCAGGGGAATAGCGATAATAAATATGGAGAGGAAATCTCAGTGTATGGAATACTTTGCTCTACAGGACCATGGAATGCTCTAATACATGATGGAATATTAAGTAATTCTTCCTTTTCTCCAAGCCCATTATAATAAATAGTTCATAGCTCCCTTCAAAGTGACTTAAATATTTTGATCTTTATAAATTTGAAGTTTTCATGATTTGCCTGAATACTAGCAAAAAATGTCAGATAGAGCAATAAATCTTTTCTGTAGGTTTTTTTTTTTTTTTTTTTTTTCCGTCTCACTTTGCTTCAGAAATGGGAGCAAAGAAAAAACACCCAGGAGAAAACTAAATGCTTAGCTCAAAAAACTGGTCTTTCAAGTAAACATGTCTTTTTCCTGTACTCTGTCTTCTGAAATTAAGTGATTTGAAGGGAGAGTGTCAGCTCCTTGTTCAATATAAATAATATATTTCCACGAGAGACTAAGCAGAAATGTGAAAGATTCACAGGAATGTATACAGAAGAAGCGTAATAAATTAAAAAGTTGACAGCATTTCCCTGAGTCAGAAATTCATTTCCATATTAAGGTTAAAAAACAAAAAAAAACAGGCCTTCATATTCTCAAAATCCAAATTTATTTCCTGCATGAAAAAGTTGCAGAAGAAATGAAGTTAGTGAGCCTGCAAATGATCTCTACATGAAGTTACTGTTTCAATTCATCCTTTGCTCTTCTAAGTAAACTAGTCCTGCGACTTTAATCTCAGCGGCCAGGGTGTCAGAGGAATGCGTTCCACAGCCAGCGGGGGAAAGGAGGGGGGAGATGCGCAGATATGAAAAGCCTTTGAAGCTGTTTTAGCAAGACTGTAGGACCCCGCTGTACAGACTTTGATTTCAAATCATGTCTAAATTAAGTTCAAATAAAAAAAGTTTCTGTATCCTAAAATCATATTCTGTTAAAGGAGAGACTAGTATAGTAACAAAATCTATTCATACTTACTCTTTATAAAAGGCATTACCATTTTATTGTGTACCACTCTAAAACCTTGTCCAGGGTGTTCAATGCACTTCTGATTAATTGGACCTACACTGCATGGCAGCTGCAAAGCAATTTCCTCATATGGCGCAATCTTTCATTTCACAAGGAACAAAGAAAGCTGTTTTCCAAGTAATTCTATGATATCAAGAGACTGCTTTTCTTTTTTTAGTATATCTGTATCATGTATGTTTACAAGGTGGATTAAGTATGTGTGTATACTTCAAGAACATATTTATTATATATGTAAATGCAAACACATCAAATAGGACCATATATGCAACTGATCCTTATAATTCATGAATTCCACATTTGTGAATTTGCGTTAGCTAAAGCTAATTTTTTTAAAGATTTTATTTATTTTTAGAGGGAGAAAGAAAGGGAGAGAAACATCAATGTGTAGTTGCCTTTCGCAC
Source organism: Micronycteris hirsuta (assembly GCA_004026765.1). Lineage (NCBI taxonomy): Eukaryota > Metazoa > Chordata > Mammalia > Chiroptera > Phyllostomidae > Micronycteris > Micronycteris hirsuta. Next base: position 58,839 of record PVJI01007270.1, on the reverse strand, counting down.
ACCCTCAACTGGGGACCTGACCCACAACCCAGGCATATGCCCTGACTTGGAATTGAACCGGCAAATGTTTGGTTCACATGGCTAGCACTCAGTCTACTGAGCCACACCAGCCAGGGCAGATAAAGCTAATTTTAACCTCCAAATTAATACCCATGGTGCTTTGAGTTCATTTGCGGGTGTGTATTTGTGCACATCCAAAAATAAATTTGAGTTGCACCATGCACACATTTGCACCTAACATCTAGCAAGACGTTTATAAATAAATTCTTTACATTTGTTAAGTGCCATTTTTTTTGTGTATGCTTTCTGTTGGTGATTTTGCTGTTTAAAATAGCCCCTAAGTATAGTACTAAATTGTTGTCTAGTGTTCCTAAAAGCAAGAAGCTGTGATGTGCCTTCTGGAAAAATTTTCTTTTCTTAGATAAGCTTCGTTCAGGTATGAGTTTACAGTGTTATTGGCTATGAGTTCAATGTTAATGAGTTAACAATATATATTAGATTAAGTGTCTTTAAACAGAAGCACACAGACAACAAGGTTATGAATTGGTTTGTTGATGAAAACGTGACCAAAGACTCACTGCTACCTAACTAGGCATCTATTTTTTTCTAGGAGAAACGGTTTAGGACTCACCATATTAGTGTTGGTGTCAACTTTACAGATCAGTTTGGGCTGTTACAGCAAAAGACCATGCATTGGGCCAGTTACAAACAACAGAAATTTATTTCTCATACTCTGGAGTACGGAAGTCGGTGCCAGCATGGTCTGGTTCCGATGAGAGCCGTCTCCTGGGCTCCTTTCTCTCTGTGTCTTTACATGGTGAAAGGGAGGAGAGAGCCCTCTGGGTCTCTTTTTTAAGGGCACTAATCCATGAGGGCTCTGTTTTCATGGCCTAATCCCCTCTCAAACACTCTACCTCCTAATGCAATAGGTTGGGATTCCAACATACGAATTTGGGGGGTGGGGGAGACACAAACATTCAATCTATAATAACTAATCCCCCACATAGGAACTGATTGAGTGTGTATGTATATATGTGTGTGAGTGCGAGGGTGAGTGCATGAGAGAGTGAACAGCAAAATATTCTGTCACTGACTTATTGCTTCCTCCATTTGACATATCATACGCACGGATTCTTGAGATCAGGGAGAAAATCTTGGGTCCTGGTGGGAACTGGCTAGAGATACAGCATGTACTTCATGCAGGATGCAGTCAGCATGACCTGACTCTGAAGTCTCACATAACTGCCCACCTGTCTCTGGCTAAAATCAGAGGTGAGCTGGGGTCATGCAACCTAGGGCACCACGAGCATCATACTTTGTGGGATGCAGTGAAAACAAAGCTTAGATGCAAACTGATAGCATTGGATGCACATATTAGAAAAGAACTACAATGAATAATTTAAGTTTCCACCTTCAGAAACTTCAGAAGATCAATCAAATCAATAAACCTTTAGCCAGGCTAAGAGTAAGATTCAAGAAGTGCTGTTGATTTTTCAGTCTCTTCAGCTCTTTACCCGTTAAAAGAGAGTGAAGATATCTAAGCTTCTTACATGTGGAATCAGAAAATGGAAGTCCTGTGTAGTTCTTTTTACGTGGATTTTGCTAATCATCCAGAACGAGTTTGTGATTTAGACAAGATAATAAAGCTAAGGATGGCACCTTTGCCATTGTCATAGACAGGTGGTGGAGTCGGGATTTGAACTCAGTCTTTCTGACTTGAAAGCTTTTGCTCTTGGCCACACTGCACAGCTCTGTATCACTTTGGTCTTTGTCATAGACTGACTGTTTGTGCCCCCTAAAGTTGATACACTGAAGCCCAGGCCTTTAATATAACTGTAAGTGTAGATGGGGCCTTTAGGAGCTATTTAGATTGAATGACAACTGTACTTGAACAACAATAAAAATAAAAAGTAGATTAAATGAGATCTTAAGGATGTAGCTCTAATCAGATGGGATTAGCAGTCCTCATAAGAAGAGATATCAGAAAACTAGCCAGCTTGCTCTCATGCACTTCTTCCTCTTTTCTGTCTTGTATCTGCCCCCTTTTTGCTCCCTCCCTCCCTCCCCCTCCTCCTCTGCAACCCTCTCTATGCTCATGCCTTGAGAAAAGTCCTTGTGGGTACACAATAGAAGATGGACAAGCCAGGAGATGGAAGGAGAGCTTGCACCAAAAACCAAACCCTGCAGGACCTTGATCTTGAAATTGCAGTCTCTAAAACTGTGAGAAAGTAAATATTTGTTCCTTAAGCCACTCAGTCTGTAGTATTTCATTATAGCAACTTGAGCAGACTAAAGCGATATATTTACAAGTATCATAGCTCTTGGCATATAATAGGGAAAAATAAATACTATAAATGCTATTTTAATTAGTGAACAAAAGCAATGATAATTATGAATTTAACATTCAAAATCATGAGATGGAATTTTAATATTTTTGGATTTGATGGTAAGTTTCCCAAAGACTGTATAATATTTAGTATGTGATTTAGCTTTTTTTAAAACTAGCAATCCCATTAAGAATCATTTGTATCTTTGTCTTTTTTAATGTAAAAACAATGCATTATTTCTGAAACGCAGTAATTATGCCTTCTCGTTTCAGAATAAGGAACTGCACCATCTGTTACAATAGATCTATAACTTGTTTTATTTGGACAAACAGATTGAATCAAAATTTGGTGTTTGGGGCTGGGAAAATGGGTATTACAATGATTTCACAATGTTATTGCAGTGAAATTTGTAAATCCCCATTATTATAAAGCAAGTGGTGCCAAAATTGCCCAAATACTTAAGATAAATAGAAGAGAGGCATTTTCTCCGTGGATAGTTCTGTGTAAGGAATTAGCTATATATAAACATGGTATAGTCCCAATTACATGTGGAAAATTATTAATTCTCCCATCAGCAGGTATGTGTTTGGCAAGAAGAAACACATTTTAATAGTAACTTAAAGTGGCAATTTCAGGAAAGCTTGTCCACTGATAAATAAACATTGAGTGAATTATACAATTAAAGGAAAACAAGACTTCAGATCTTGTGAAGCCTTGCTTGTCGCTGCCTTTCTGCCCAACAACCCTTTACCAAGACTGGGGGTGGCGATTTGTGAATTTGTGTGCGAACACGCATCTGCCGATACCCATGTAGCTTTTCCTGTATGACCGAATTGGATGCCCTGTCACTGCAGAGCAAACACCACAGTGGCAACGAGATCTTTAAATGGGGTTCTAGCAGAGCGATGTTTCTCTTCCTGAAACAGGGGAATGGTAATTCTGGAAAGGAGTTCAGTAGCTTTTAGTTGCAGGCAAGTATCCTCTTATAACACAAGTGAACGAAAACAACAATAATAAACCTGGGAAGATAGTTACATACTCATATCTTCACATGAAATGTTTTCTAAAAATAAAAAGAAAAGTAAATGTAATAAAATCCATTTGAATTAAGCATTAAGTTTTATTTTTGTTTAACTTAGAAAGAAGTACATGTATTTAATGTATACTTTGGAGATTTAAGAAAAGGTAGAAAATATGGGTAGTGGTTTTTTAAAAGTACTAGAAAGGAAATATATGTGGTTTACCACATATTATATTCTGCTGATATTTTAAGTCAATAACCGATAATAAATTAAAAAACTGTCATCTCATTCCCAGAATTTAATTTTATATGATACTCATAGAACTATAATGAATCTTAAAGTATCTCTTACCAGGAGTCACTTAGTATATTACATGTGTGTGTGTGTATAAAATTAAATATAAACTAAACATTAATAACAAAGCTTCATGTTAATAATTTATGAAAATGAAAAACCCCTGTGCTCAATTATATACAAAATATAACAAATACCAAGTGTTAATTCTACCTTTATGTTGCAGATATTATACATATATCAGCTCCCATCCTCACCATGACCCACCTGAAATTATATTTTTTTCATTTTAAAGGCAAGAAAACAAGTCAGAACACTTAAGGAGTCTACCTAAAGTTAAATGTTTAGTAACAGACCTTGAATTTTGAAATATACAGACCTAAATCCAAACTCCAACTTTTTTCCTGTCTCTTTAAATAAATTCTTCAATATAAACCTGTACACTTTGGACACCTGTCCATAGAGAAAGTCACTTTTTAATGACTGTGCACCCTGTAGAGTTTCTTAACCACGTGGGACAAGCCAATCATAGAAAAGAAAATATTTTAGAAAATGTTGTTGCTTAGATAGATTATTTGTTTTACTTTTGTTCCAGGAACTACGTTGAAAGCCATAACTGAAATCTGGCTTCATGTCAAGTGTGACGTGATTGGAGTACATTAACCAGGAACTTAGTGTCATCAAGTTCAGTATACACGGGTAAAGAGGTATTCTTTTTTAATAGTCCTGTTTCTAAATAAGAACTGTAATAAGGTGCTATTATTCTAGGGAAAATATTGCTATTCAGAAACATATTTCTCCTTTTCTTTGCTCTCTGAGAAGTATGTGGGTCCATACCACACACCCTCACCCATCCACCCACCCACAAATACGCACAATCCAATCTGTGTGCTTTTTTTGGATATGTCCATTTCTCTTTTCCCTTTTACTTCTATGTATGGATACACGATTCTCTCATCTGACTTCAGTGCAGGGTTGTTTGGCAAACATTTTCTTTTTCTGTCTCCTATATTCTCTCTGCCCTTTAATACTTACAACACTATTATAACAACATATTTTAGAAATTATGTATGTTCTGTATATAAATGACCATTTAATTTGCCTTTTCTTAATTTAGAAGAAAAATGGATGGGTTATAAGGGATGTCCGATAGTTGGGCAGCTTTCCGGGGATGTATTTTCTGCAGGTCAATGCTCCTCAATGGGAAACAGTCCTCCTCAGAGTAACATAGATTGTGCTTTTGCAACATCAAAAACAACAGTTCAATTCTGATGATCAATTTTTAAAAACAATCATTTCAGTGCCAAAAACAAAAAATCAAACTACTTGGGTGGCATTATAGAGATACGAATCACTCAATGCCTTTAACATTTTCAAACTTATTATTACCTGGTAAGACTCTAAAATCACTAGTTTATTTTCTCTTCCCAGTTACATAAAGCAACCTCTTAAGTAGCAAATTTATATTTATTTCACCCTTACGACCAAGGCTCATGTAGATTTATAGATCCCAGTTTCCGCCCCCTGCCCCTCGATTTCCCGTTAGACCCCCACTTTACTTGGGCTCTGATTTTTTCTCCTGCTCCCTATACTCTATGCTTATAACTCCAATTACTGAAACACAGCTCAGGTTGCCCTGGACACAGTGGGGGTCAAGTACAAACACTGGTTTGTCGTCGTGGTCTCGCCTGTGCATCACTCTTGCTTCTGCAGAGACCTCCTTTATGTGCTAGCTCATATTTACAAGCAATTTTAAAAATTGTTTCACCCAGACTTTTAGCTGCTTAATCAGGAGGGCTATTTGCATGATCTAACGTGCCATGTTGCCTAAAATGTAAGTCTTCATGATATTTTCTAAGGTATTTTTGGCGCCGTAGTCAATTACATTGAACATCAGTATATCTGTTTACTTTCATACAATGGATGCTGTCATAACATTGATTAGAAGGTGTGAAACCCTGTTACTGGAAATAAGATGAGGATTGGCATTAAAAAGCCCAGCCACAGCCCTGGCTGGTGTAGCTCAGCGGATTGAGCATGGGCTGGGAACCAAAGGGTCCCAGTTCGATTCCCCGTCAGAGCACATGCCTGGGTTGCAGGCCAGGTCCCCAGTGAGGGCCATGTGAAGAGCAACCACACATTGCTGTTTCTCTCCCTTTCTGTCTCCCTCCCTTCCCCTCTCTCTAAAAATAAATAAATAAAATCTTAAAAAAAAAAAAAAAAAAAAAGCCCAGCCACAGAATAGGCAGTCATCTGGAAGCTCTCAGATACGGGTCATTTTATAAAAGCGGGAATCTCTATGAGTGTTTTTGTTATTGTTTTTATTTTCACTGTAAAGTTCTATGACTCTATTTCTTTGGAACTATATCCCTCTGGAAATAAATGGTATAATTTGTTTGGAATAGCTGAATGCCATAAATATCACATGAAGTTCCATGACAAAATTATCTACTACTCCTAATATGTTTCCTTACACCTAGGGAGTGACTTATTCATTGTAATAAATTATACATTTAGAAAATGTGGCTTATAAAAGGTATGCTTTTGTGCTAAATATTTTATAGCACTGGTCTTCATTTTTCCTGTGAAAAAATTTATTTATCATTCACTCAGATAACATACTGGATTAAGAGTATATAGACTGAACCTTTTTTACACTTATATGTAAGAAAAACCCATGGGATATGAGGCCAAAGATATTAATGACAGTATGTGTCATTATTATTTTGCAAATCCAGTAACTATACAAAATTATCTGCATGCTATTTTGCATATTATTGCGATAATTTAAAATTATTTTATGACTATTTTACATGGAAATGCTGAAAGATAGCTTTATATTTTAAGAAAAATAAATTTAAATAAACTGTTGGGACTTTGGACTGATTTCTGCTCCAGTTGCTTTTCTGCAGTGCCCAAGGAAAAACATCAAACTAATGTTCCCCAACAGGCCAGTCTAGCCTTTCTGTAGGTCATAAGTCTCCCAGAGTCTACAACAGACATGAGAACTCTGGCTTTCATATCTTGGGAAAAGATTCATTCAGAATCAGCTCACCTTGACCTCTTGATGCTCTCTGAGGGTGTCACTAGGATGCTGAGCATGAATACAGTAAATCATTATTGTCAATTCCATCAGTCCGGTACATAAACATATAGTAATCAGAACAATGGTTTTGTGCCACATTGATGTAACCTGGCAGCCAAAGAGGGTGGACTTGAATGTGCATGTGTGAGCAATAATGACTTCATTGTACTAGTCGGTGAGAGTAGTAGACGCCATTGAGGTGGTGTGTGCACTTGTGTGGTCATTGCATTCAAAATGACTGAGGGAGCAGGCAGACAAATCTGCATCAAATGTTGTGTTAAGCTTGGACATTCCTCTGTGGAAACTATTCGGATGATTCAGAAGGCTTTTAAGGATGATGCAATGAGTGCAGCACAAATAAAAACGTGGCACAAATGCTCCAAAGATTGTCAAGAATCTGTTGAAAGTGATCCATGTTCTGGAAGGCCTGAAGCAAGCAGAACGCGTGAGAATGCTGAACATGTATGGGCTGCAGTCAACAAAGATCGGCTAATGACAATGTGAGAGAACTAGAAGCTGATCTGGGGATTCGAAAAACTGCCGTGTTCAAGATCTTAAGGCAGGATCTTAATATGAAATGTGGCAAAATTTGTTCTGCAGCTTCTGCTACCAGAGCAGAAGGAACATGGTACTGAATTTGCTAACGACTTGATTCAAACCGCTACCGATGAACCAGATTTCCCCAAGAATGTCATAACCAGAGATGAACTGTGAATCTATATCTATGATCCAGAATTGAAGGCCCAGTCACCACAATGGAAGTCACCTGTTTCTCCACCCCTAAAGAAAGTGTGGCAAAGTCTCAGCAAGATCAAAAGCATTTTAACTATGTTTTTGATTGGGAAGCTGATGTCCATCACGAGTATACCCCTCCAGGCCAAATGATTAATAAGGAGTACTGCCTCAATGCTGGTCATCAGTTGAGAGATGCAGTATGTTGAAAATGGCCACAGCTGTAGGCAACTGGTGATTGGCATCTCACCACGCCAAAGCACCCACTCAGGCATCATGTCTCATGCAGTGTTTTCTAGCAAAACATAGAATCACTCAGTGACTCAGCCCTCCTACAGCCCAGATTTGGTGGCCTGCAACTTCTGGCTTTTCCAAAACTAAAATCACCTTTGAAACAGAAGAGATTTCAGACCAGGGATGAGACTCAGAAAAATATGACAGGACAGCTGATGGTGATTCCAACTAAGGATTTTGCAGTGTTTTGAACAGTGGAAGAGATTTTGGGAGCACTATATGAGGTCCCACGGTTCCTACTTTGAGGGGGACTGAGGTGGCACTGTCCTATGCACAATGTTCCTTGTCTCTTGTATCTTCTTCAATAAATGTCTTTCACAGTACAGGGCTTGATACTTTCTGGACACACTTCATAGTTCCCTCTCACTTCCATGAAGGCAGTTCTTCCTGACCATCCAGGCACAATAACAGGACGTGCAAGATTAAAATTGCAACTTTAGCCCTGGCTGGTGTAGCTCAGTGGATTGAGCGCAGGCTGGGAACCAGACAATCCCGGTTCGATTCCTGGTCAGGGCACATGCCTGGGTTGCAGGCCAGGTCCCCAGTGAGGGCCATGTGAGAGGCAACCATATATCGCTGTTCCTCCCTCTCTTTCTCCCTCCCTTCTCCTCTCTCTAAAAAGTAAATAAATAAAATCTTTTAAAAAATTGCAACTTTAAAACATTTGACTTACAATTTTAAAATAGTTCACGCTCTCTTTAAAGTTTATCAATGAGGCTTTAAATCAGGCATTGTCTCTAGCTACCATTCAAGCAAGTGCTGACTACTGGATAGCAAATAGCTCTCTCTGTATGTACATAGAGCAATACATGTATATGATTGTTCATAGTAATAAATGTCGGTAACAATATCTCCAGATAACTCTAGACTGCTGTCCAAATTCCTTTCCTTTCTCTAATTCAGTGGTTCTCAAATTTCAATCCCCAGACCAGTAGCATCGATCAAGCCCACTTTGGCTTGAAGTCCATGAACGACAAGCAGTCTTTGAAAGCTTTCGTTACTTTGTGTCAGACTGCCTCTCAAATGACATCAGGTCAAGGAAAATCACATCCAACTCCAGGGCTTTAGGTTGCAGTGACCAAAGGAAAATTTGGCCAATTTTTTTTCTTTTCTTTTCTCTTCTTTCTTTTTCTTACTGATTAAGCATTGCTTCCTAAATATGGAGCAATCCAAAATTATTCTGGACTCTAAAAGGATCTAATATTATAGAAAATATTTTAAATCCCATGTATGGTAGCAGCTGTCTCCAATGAATGACTGAGTTTACTCAAGATATATAGCAGCTTCCAGAAATGCTGTAACCCAGCCCTCTCAATCTTAAAGCAAGGCTGTGTGTCCCGTCCACAGTTTCACCAGCGAGAGACAGATTATATCTCCACAAACTGTTTATCATTAGACATATGTATCAATCCGATGAAAAATTACAATTTTAAAAATGATTTATTTGTACTCTTCTCAGTCAAACATACTGATTGGACCATCAAGATTAGGGCAAGTGCAAATACATCATGAGCTCTGCCCACAGTATGGCAAGTTAGCTTAGCAGCATGGTGCCAGTGCAATTATGCAAATGCAAAGCCCTATTGGCTTATCAGTCAAACCCACCCCCAGCATGCCTGGGAGATACATTTCAATAAATGAAGACAGAATGTATCTCAGTCCCACTGACATTAATTATTTATGATTAATCAGTTTATGAAGACTTGCTAAAAGCAGAAGGAAACAGAGGAGGAGATGGATCTTTTCTTTAGATTTAACCTTACTTTTCTCCCAGGCTGAATCTAATCAGTTCCTTGAAGACCAGATAATTGACTGGCCACTTAGTTAAACTTCCTTAAAGGGCATCAATAATCTGTCTAGGGGTCTATCTTTGATCAGGGCAGGTTAAGTAAAATAGACTCATGATTATGCAGTTTAGGGAGCAGAAACAAGGATGCAGCAAGCTCCTTCAAGTGAGAAAGCTCCAGCACCTCTGTGAAGGGGAGTCAGGGGAGACTGGCGTGGCCCCCTTAAGTTGCCCAGCCATAGGCTTGATGGAATAAGAACAGCAATAGTAGAAGAAATAGCAGTGACGGTACGTCGATTTGCAAAAAAATGATAAACTATGCCTGGACTCAATTTTAACTTTTGAGGAAAGTCTTAATGTTTAGTTCATATCATTATAGGCTGTGTACTAGGTAGTGCGATGAAATATTTTTGCTTTCTGAGTCAATCTTAATTTAATTACATTCTGTGTAAACTTGCTACCTAAAGAGAAATTAGTCACAGCATATCATGTCAAATGTATAATTTGATAAGAAGCATACTACCCTGGCTGATGTGTCTCAGTGGATTGAGTGCCGGTCTGCAATCAGAGGGTTGCTGGTTCGATTCCCAGTCTAGGGCACAAGCCTGCATTGCCTGCAAGGTCCCCACTAGGGGGTGCTCAAGAGGCAACCACACATTGATGTTTCTCTCCCTCTCTTTCTCCCTCCCTTCCTCTCTCTAAAAATAAATAAATAAAATCTTTTTTTTTAAAAAGAAGCATAATAGAATAACTCAGACCAGCCTCAGCTTTGTGTGGAAGTCATCAGAGCTTTGGTTCCCTGTTCACATGAAAACACCTACAATGTGACCACCCCAGAGAAGGCCGAGAGTCACAGAACTCCCCTAAGCCATCTCTGCATCTTTCCTTAGGCCATCCCCTCACAGAATTCAGAGATATTCTCCAGAACTACCTGCATCTGCATCTATGTCTATTTAAATATGTAAGTGACAATCCCCTGGTGTGAGTAACCAAGACACTCCCCTTGAGTTCAAGGAAAATTGTTGACAACATCACACTGTAAAAAGCAAGTGCATTCTTACCTCGCAACATCATTTGCAGAGGAAGACAGGCCATCTGTCTATCTGCAATGCAGATTTTCTTTAATCAAATGATTTTTTACAAAGATAAATTAAGTTTTCCATAGAGTAGTTTTTTCAGGTGTTTGAGTTATGATAATAACTCATAACTCAGCGTTGTGAATGTGTCTTTGTTCTACACGTTTACAATGAGCAAATACTTTCTCTTTATGTCTTTACTGTCAGAAGCAATCCAAATATGCCACAAGAATCTAAGGTGGAAAAAAGGTTTCAAAACGTATTGTGCTGAGTAAAATAAGTCAGACCGAGAAAGATAAATGCTATATGATTTCACTTACACGTGGGATTGGAAAAACAAAATAAACAAGCAGAACAGAAACAGACTCGCAGACACAAAGAACATTTTTACAGTTGCCAGATGGGAGGGGGGTTGGGAGAATGGGGGAAAAGGGTGAGGGGATTCAGAAGTACAAATAGGTAGTTACAGAATAGCCATGAAATGGAAAGCATCACATAGGGAATCCAGTCAATAATATTGTAATAACTATGCAAAGTGAAGGGTGGGCACTAGATTTATCATGGTGATCAGTCTAAGTTCTGTAAATGTCTAAACACTGGGTTGTACACCCGAAGCTATTTGTACATCAATTGTCATTGAAATATTAAAAATTATTAAACAAATAAAAATGTTTAAAAAAGAACCCACTGGACAGCATATGCACAAGAGTGACTTCTCCAAGTATATTTTTATATTGTTTTTAACTTTTGGATGATTTATTTGGATCTATTCCCTATTCAAGAAACTAAAATAAACTATTTGCATCCATTGAAACATCCTTTCATGATATGAGCAATTTGGTTGCTTCAGCGTTGGTAAAAATGACTGCTAACAGCTTCCTAATAGTTAAATTTCAAGATATTTTATTATTATTTGATCCCACGGCATTTTTCTAGGCACTTTTAATATCCTTTGCTGTAATTAAATTTTGCCACATTGCAATGCACGGTGATTCTGGAACTACCAGTTGTACGGCTAATTGATAAATCAAATCCTAATTGAGATAATGAAGCTGGTCTTGGACATCAATGAGATAGCCACCTAATTAGCTTCTTAATATCTGTTTACTAGATAAGTGGAAAGCAGGCCCAGGGTGATGACGGTACAGTACAGTTAATAGAAGAGGAAATAATGTGGGGGAAATGGATCAGAGCGTGGATACAGCTGCCTCCTAATAAAAAGCCTCTGTCATGCTTGGGACCTTGAAAAGAAATATCCCACATCCTCTCTCATTTTTTCACTCTCAGCGTGTGTGGTGTGAGAAACCCAGCCTACAGTACGTGATCCATACATGCTGGCTGCCCCGTATTAGGGGTTATCAACTGAAGGGAAGTACCATTATTAAATTTTATGTGGTAAGGATGAGGAATTTATACTTTAAGTTTACATCAGCAATCTTATACTGTATTACTGTATAATGTTTACTACTTTGGACTTTGTGTGTGGGAAAAAAATGACTGTCCTTATGGCCTTCATTGATGATTATAATAATAAATATCACCATGGTAATAATGACATCAGCCTTTAGTGAGCATCTTCGGTATGTCAAACACTGAACTACATGCTTGATACACAATAGTATTAAGTTGTTACAACACCCAAACTAGGTGATATTGTTAATATAGAGATGAGGAAATCTAGGCTTACAGAGAGTGCAGACAGTGAACTTGTCCAGGTTCACAGAGCTAGAAAGTAGGAGAGCTTGCATTGGGATGACAGCTTTGAAGCTAAACACGATACATCTACCACAATGCTATGCTGCCTCCATTTATTGAGCCGAACCATGAGCAAAGTACTGATTATGTGAGGAAACTCTGCACAAATAAACTGTGTCAAATCGATGCAGCTTATATTTGGCAGAGTTTTATTTGAACCAAAGTCTGTCGAACCACAAGGCTATGTTCTTTCTTCAATATGTGATTTTCTGTGTAAAACACAATTTTTTAAAATAACATAGTACAAATAATAAGAGGTCATTTCTATTGTAGCCATTTCTTACTTTGTCTTCCCAATTCCTTGAGCTCTATTAAAACTCATAGTATCTGCAGATTTCAAAACCTCTGGACCTTATTCTCAGGATAATGACCTGGAGTTGAGAGATCCAAGTCTCTTTTAATAATACATCTAATTCCACTGCTAAACATATTGAAAATTTAAATTATATAATATATTTCAGAGAGCTAGGACAGATGTTCATATCTTTGCTTTGGAAGATAACACATCAGAGATCAGGAAGTTAAGTAGTTGTCCCAAAAACCATAATGAGGAGAAGAGTTGGGAAGCGGAATTCAGGTTTTAAGGCAGGGCTTGCTAAATCACTATCAGTATTTTAGTAGATCTGACCCAAACCAAGGAGTAACTTTCTTTTATATAACCAACAAGAAGTTATGATTCTGATTTTATGTATGTCTTTAGTGCTGACTGAAAAACTTTTATTTATTCTTGCCCAAATATTTCATTCATCTACATCAACCACTCTTAAGAATTGTCTTCATTTCCTTTATATTTTTCTCCAATCCATGTTCCAGTTAAAATTATATACTTCGACTTCCCTCAGATACTTCTCATCTTACCAACGCATATTTACATTCCACTCATCCCTTCATTTATTTTCGATCAGTCTCAAGGGATGAGCTATTGCTCATCTTTTTCATTATAAAATGAACAAGTATCATGTTGTCACCACCCCTGTGCCCCTAACCTTATTATAAGTCACTGCTCCATCAGTCAGTCTGCCCCATCCCTCTTTCTGTCTTCAGTTCCTTAAAAAATATATAGCTTATATTCGCTTCACAATTGTAAATCTATCTACTTCTGAAGCCATTTGCATTGTGTCCTCTGCTCTCACTACTGCACCATCTTCATTCTCATCAAGGTCAGTAACATTCTATGATTTTGCATAATTAAATGACCTCTCTGAAGCCAGTACCTCTGAATCTGTCTTCTTTGTTTTACAAGTTCTTCTCCATGCAGCTGTCTCCTCTGATTTTCAAGGCGCCACCCTCTCTTAGTTATCTCTGTTCATCTCGGATTGTCCCTTTGTGAGCTCTCTTACTCTTTCTTCCCTTAGATGTAGGTATACTGAGCTCAGTCCTTAACTCTCCTACACAGCCTTCCTTGATGGCATCATATTCTTCCATGATTTCATTCCTCAGTCAATCATTCATTTAATAAATACTTATGGACTTCTCACTATGTACTTGGCAGTATTCCGAAGTATGGCTATAAACTGGAGAATTGAACAAAACCTCAGCCTGCATTGTGCTAATATTCTAGCCAGTCTCTGCAGAGAGTGTAGAAATAAATAGTTAAATATACTTTGTCAGGTTATACTAATTCCTATATGAAAGAATAAGGCAGTGCCAGGAGTGATAGATAGTGCCATTTGATAAGATAACATTTCAACAATAACATGAGCAACATGAAGAAGATAACCAGATATTCTTCTGGGAAGAACATTGCAGATAAATAGAACAGCAATTTTAAAAGCCCATGATTTAGAAGGAGACTTGACATATCTCAGAAATAGCAAGGAGACCAGTATGGCTGAGGCTACTGAGCAAGGAAGAGAAGAGCATGAGCAGGGCTCCAAGACAGAGACAAATAGATCATGACAGCTTTGTGTGATGTATAAAACTTAGGATGGAAATTCCAGCTACTATAACCAGGATCGGATTTTAACATTTGCTTGAATAAAATAGAAGTGTATTCGTCTCTTTTTTGAAAGTCTAAATTTAAGCCCTTGAGAAACAGTGTGCTCATTCCATAATGCACGTTACTAGACTGCTCAATCTAGTGTTTCGTATTCTCAAACACGGGGCTTTCAAAAGCACATCTAAGGTGGTTATTTATCATCCTGCTGCACATCCCCGCCACAGCTAGTGAAAGGGTAGTAGAAAATGAAAGCAAATGACTTCTATTTGTAAAGCATAGTGAAGAGGTTAACTATAAAACTTCTTTTTAAATCCTCTCCTGAGGACATGCTAATTGATTTTAGAGAGAGAGGGAGGAAGAGAGAAGAGAGAAAGAAACAACAATGTGAGAAAGAAACAATGACCAGTTGCCTCTCATACATGCCCCTACTGGGGATCAAACCCGTAACCTTTTGGTGTACGGGATGACCCTCCAACCAACTCAGCCACCGGGCCGGGGCTAACTATAGCACTTTTAATAGTGTTAACCAAAATTAAACCCAAGAGTTATGGGAAGTGTGGTTTTCACGGCATGCCCCTGTTACCAGTGAAAAGTTCTATTAAGGCAGAAAAAACAAGAGGATGAACTATCTTTTCTCCACTAACTTGCCTTTGTTTCTTTGTGAAAGATTAGTTGATTGCATTTGATTGGGTCTACTTCTGGGTTCTATTCTATTCCATTGATCTGTGTAAATTATTTCACCACTACCACCCCGCTTTGATGGCTGTAGCTTTATAGTTAGTCTTGATGTTGAGTAGTCTCAACCCTCCGACTCTGTTCTTCTGTACTGTACTAGCTATTCTGGATCTTTTGCTTCTCCGCATAAAATTTAATGTCAATAGCCACAAAATAGCTTGCTGGAATTCTGACTTGGCTTGCACTAAATCTATCACACAGCTTTTTAAATCTCTTACATAATTCTTAATCTGATTTCCCTCAACATCTACTATGAAAGGTCAACATCTGTAGACCTTTCAGGTGTAAGGATTGCTGCTGCTCGCTATTGTCCTAATCCGTCCTTCATTATGTCTTTCTTAAGACATAAGAAAGTAACAAATGTCTCCTGACAATTCTGCCTCCAGTTCTTCCCTACTGAACTACATTCTTCATGGAAGGTTTTATTCAAATCCCTACATTGACTTTTACATGTAGGATAAATTATGAATGTATTATTATCAATGTAGATTTCTGGTTCCTATAGTCAGAGAGCCTAATTCGGAAAGATCATGTCCTGGGAAATAGCAATTATACTTTCTAACACAGAGAATAAGAACCATAGATCTGAACCACTCTTAAAGGTCCTCTCAGAAATGTGTCAAAAATAACCCCCCTAGATAGTTTTCTGAATTCAGGAATATTATTGCAGATATATAGATATAGATATAAATATAGGTATTATTAGGCACATATAATCTTAGTATATACAGTAGTACAATATATAAAATATCACAATATTACCATATTGATATAGTAATAATTTGTGAATGTGCAGGTAGATTATTTTTGGTATATACATTTGCATATGTATACATATACATTTGTATATTGCAAAAATATATAAATGTATAATGAAACTGCTTAAATGTTAATTAGATTGTTGCTTATTTCTGTGTTTTACATAGAAGGGCTTCAATACCATCATTCACTTAGAAACTAATTAGTTATTATGCATTCAATATTTTTTTCAAAAGGAACAATGTTCCACTCGGAGTTCTGAGATATGAAAATATGCCCAGTGGCAAAATATAGACATATCATTATTGCATTTAATGGGTAAAATACTTGAGGGAAAAGCATTTTAGACACATAACAATTTTAAATCAATAAAATGGTTTTCTACATGAACTACTTCAAGGAAGAGTGTTTTAAAAATGCTCAAAAAGTATTGCATCAAAAGTTGATTTATATAACACTGCAATAAAACATATAAAAATATCTGCTCATAAATCTTGTTTTCTTTTTGAAAATGGGTTATTTAATAACACTCTTAGGAGATGAACTATAGACCTTTCAGGTGTAAGGATAGATAATATTGAGAAGTAATTTATAATCTTATATCTCAGAAGTACTACACCTCTCATAAAAGGATATGTTTTATACCTTTTAGATTTACCCAGTATATTCAAATTAATTTAAGTTGTTTATTCAGAACTAATGAACTGGCTTGAAGAGGCAACTCAATGGGTTGTTTCATTCTAACACATGGATAGAATCTGTTTGTCACTGGGTATAACTTATATAGGTTAATTTATGACTTATATGTACAGAATATATGGGCAGTATGTTGCTAAAAACAGGGCATTTATGTACGTGAAGCCTAGAGAATTAGACAAATTTCTCATTGCAAACGCACAGGCAAATAAATAATAAGGAGAGAAACCACTGGAAGATAAAAAAGGTCACCCAGAAGGAGTATTCAGGATCAGTTGGTTTAAAGTCTGACCGACGACCGGGTTAAGAAGGCCTTAGGGTGGGGCTTCTAGGAAGATGGTGGAGTAGGAAGCGCAGCCTCTGTCCCTCTGCCTAGACAACACTGGCACTGGCACAAGCTGCCCCACCTGCTTCGGGGTTCCAGAGTGTGCTAAAGGCTTGCAACTTCCAGGGGAAGAAAGAGATGGCAAATTGTGGTGCATTTCTGTCCATTTCAGCTCTTAGCAGAGTTCTTAGCAGCTACCCCACCCTCACTCCTCAGCCCAAGAGCCAGAGCTGTGCGTGGGTTCTTGGAGCGGTTTGCACACGGCTTACAGGAGCCAGGATGGGCGAGACTTTCAAGGACCTCTGCTCTCATAGTTGCTAGTTGTTTCTGATCACAGAATTAATAACTAATAATACATTAATCAAAATTAGTAACAGAAATAATAACTTAATCAAAAACATATAATAGAATTACCATAGGATCCAACAATTCCACTTCTGGGTATATACCCAACTGAACTGAAAGCAGGGTCTCAGAGAAATACTTGTACACCTATTTTTCCAGTAGCATGATTCACAATAGCAAAAATGGGGAGGCAACCCAAGTATCCATCGACAAATTAACAGATATGAAAAATGTGGTATTATGCAGCATTCAAAAGGTACAAAATTCTGACATATCTCAAACATGGAAGAACCTTGAGGACATTATGCTAAACAGAATAATCCAGTTTCAAAGGACAAATATTATATGATTCCACTTGCACGAGGTACTCAAAGCAGCACAATCGCAGAGACAAAGTACATGGTGATTGCCAAGGGGTGGGGGCAGGAAATGGGGAGTTCTTGCTTAAGGGCGTAGAGTTTCAGTTTTGTATTCTGAAAGTTTTCTGGAAGTGATGGTGATGGTTGCTCAACAATCGGAATGTTTTTAAAACCAGCAAGCTGTAAACTTAAAAATGGTTACTGTCGCAAACTTTGGTGTGTGCATTTACAGCAGTAAACAAAAATGGGAAAGAATCAAGGTGAAAGAGGAGTATCATTTTTTCAATAGTTTGGGTATGATAGTAGATTTTGATTAAGATGATAGTCCCTAACCTAGGACGTCCAACCGAATCACCAGCGAAATGTTATAAAAAATCACACCTGCTTAGACTTCACTTTAGAGATTCTGACTCAGTAGGTTATAATGGAGATCAAACATCTGCATGTGTAGGAAGCTCCAAGGATGACACTTAAGTGTACCCATGGCTGAGAAACATAGGATGAAGTCTGGGCTGACGACGGGTCAGAGACCACAGGCAAACGTCACTTGACGCAGGGGTGAGGGTAGGAAGGCTAGAGGATGAATGGATATGTTCTGTAATCAGTGCCACGTGGGGTCATCATGGCACAGTTTATAGTCACAGGCAGACATTGCACTTGACAATGGCTACATCAATCTCTTCCAATATCCTGAAATGTGCCATACACCTGGACATAATTCTTTCCAATTTTCATTCAAATGTGGGGCAAGTTCTTCTTATAAGTGATGTTTAAGAAAGTCCTCAATGTCAAATGACTTTTACAAGTCTCTGTGTAGCTACTGTTTTTTTTTGGAAATATTATGGATTGATAACATATATTTTATTGCACGGATATTTCTGTACTAAAAATGTGGCAACAAAACAGTGTTTATGAGACTGCACTAACAAAATATGGATACAACTGAGAGGGTATAAAAATTTTGCTAAAGTATGTACGTTTAAAAATTTGCTCTAGAAAATTCTCATATGGTTATAACCTAGGCATATGATTAGGTAAAAAATAAAATAAAATAAAATAAAATTAGGCCTGGCTGGTGTAGCTCAGTGGATTAAGCATGGACTGGGAACCAAAGGATCGCCAGTTCAATTCCCAGTCAGGGCACATGCCTGGGTTGCAGGCCAGGTGCCCAGCGAGGGCCATCTGAGAGGCAACCATACATTGCTGTTTCTCTCCCTCTCTGTCTCTCTCCCTTCCCCTCTCTCTAAAAATAAATAAAATCTCTTAAAAAATTAATAGTTATTTATCAAATGTGAAAATTCACATGTTTGCAAACAAAGTGAGAACTTGAGAAAAATAGCACACTTCTTATGAATTGCCAAGATAATTAAGCTTCATGCATCTAATCTTTTGCCTCAAGAAAAGGCCACTCTCTTGGCTGCACACATAAACTTGCAAACTTGGGAATTTAGGACGTGCTAATCGGGGTGAGTGTTACCGTAATCAGCGGTGGGGACTGAGTGCCTGCGTAGTCTATATCTGACGCTCACATTTCCTGACACAAGTAGTGCGTATGCATAGGTCACAGGGCTAGTTATTATAGAAGAAATGTGGCTACTCTTCCGTCTGCTTGGTGTATTTGATTCAAACGAGATCAATATTTGGCTTAAGGTACCTTGGTCTCTGAACTAACTGTATGTACCACCAGCATCAACAATACTGTAACATCCTCCATGCCATCTAAAAATTGGTCATTACCAGAATTAGAACAGAATCTAAGCATTCTAATGTCTTAATTCAGCTCTCCAGTCTTGGTTGGTCCCTCTCACATGTCAACAGAAAAAAGCCAAGAGGAATTATGTTTCACCTCGACCTGCCATAGTCTGACAGCTCAGTTTAGAGTGATCAGGTAATAATTAAATGTAATTCCTAATAGAGTCTTCGGTGAATTTATCTTCAAGGTTAATTCACAAAATATTTACACTGTCATTCTAGAAGGAGCAGTTGTCATGTCTGGAAAAGCAGTTTTAGAGATTCCTACAGTAATAAAGGCCAGACTGCAAAAGATGTTAGTATTTTACAAATATTTTGGAGTGTAGAATTATTGTCATGTAAATATATTTGCTTCCATTCTGAACATTAAGGCAATGAAACCGTATAAATGTCAACCAGAGAAAAATGAACACAGTCTTTGGGCTTAATAAATATTACAAAACTACCCAATTCTCTGTTTTTATGACAGCTATGTGAACTGAATGGTTTGTCTTGGTGCATAACAAAGTATAGCTTCTTGAAAAATAAATATTTAATAATTATCATGGCAATCAAAGGGACACAGGGGATGGGGGATTTGTTCCTGAAATATTTGGTTAAAATTTCCCAAAGATTTCATATCATTCCAGAATTTTATTTCCCATCCACTTTAACTGGAACAATTTAATATTGGTTGCCCATCTTGATACCATTTTCACTGATTTAGAAAGGAAAAATATATTTCTACACCTGAAACAAATCAAGTTTGTCTAAAAATTCCAATTCATTATAGATATGTAAAAATCATGTGTACATGTAGGAGAAAATTATTTGTGTTAAACTAAAGCATCCTTAAACTTGGTGACTCAATCAAATTTCTTGTCAATGCAAAAATTCTGTTTCCTCCATTAACAAAGTTGAAATCCTCCTGATTGTATTTTTGGCGAATCCCCCCTGTAGCTCCCACATTCATTCCATTACCAAATGCCAATGAATCTCCCCTCTGCATTTGCATCAGCTCTCCATCTAGGTTAGCCTATGTCTCATTTATGCTACAGAAGTCTCCTAGTAAATGTAACCAAAATATTTAAGTCATTACTTTGTGTCAAACACTGTGAGAACTGGTTATGTGATGGACCCATCTTCTATGTGCTCTCCTTGTGCACTTTCATTTTTCCCTTTCAATAAATTCTACCAAGTTCTAATTACGTGATTTCTCTTCAAAAACCTTTCAATGTGTAATAAATTAAGCACAACCTTTTTATTTTGGATTTCAAGGCTTGAAGGAGAATAGTTCTAAAATATTGTACCACCTATTCTCTATGTCTCCATTTTTAAGAGCCATATGCTTTAGTCAAAGTAAGTTGCTCATGGTCACTGGAAAACACTTCTCATTTTCTACTGTTTTGGTGTATTTTTTACCTCATCAGGATATACTCTTTCTTACACTTCATTGGTTGAAATTTCATCTTAATTTGAAATATTCTTTGAATACCCATCCTCTATTCAGGGACTCCTAGGAATACTTTCTCTCTCTCTCTCTCTCTCTCTCTCTCAGTGTTAATGTTTCCCTATTCTGTGGGAATAGGGAGACATTTTATTTTTAGTTAGGAAAAGCAACAGAAGCCAAACTCTAAATTACTTAGGAAAGAAAAAAATGCATTGATTTGCAGTAATATAATATCTGAGAAAAGTAGATATAGGAAATTTAACATGGTCTCCAGGATTTGATTTCTTTCCTCTGTTTCTGTCTGTCTCCTGAGCGTTTTCTTCAGCGCTGGCTTCATTGTCAGGTCAGTAGCATCCATATATGATTCCCAGCATTACAGAGTTATGCAATTCTTGGACCTCGGAAACCTTGTGGGAACACATTTTTTCCTAATAATTACAAAATGCCACTGAATTGATTTGAAAGATCAGGGTATGGTGCTGAGTCCATTTATGAATTGAAATTGATGAGAATTGAATACACCTAGTGGACAAATCTAGAGCAAATGACCAGTCCTGGAGGTTATGGTATTGTCAGTTCTACTCAAATCATGTGAACAGACAGGTGTAAGTGGGTGCTTACTGCCCAAACCCCACAACTCAATGGCATAACCTTAAACACTAACTCCTCATCATCTAGGGTTTGGTTGACCCTGACAAGGTTGATTGCTGTTCGTTAGGTTAGCCTCGCTGCACATTTTTCTCATTCTCCTGCTGGGACCAGTGGATGAATCAGGCAGTGTCCAAGAGACCAAGACTCCCTGTGAAAGATTATTTCAAGCTTCTGTTTGTATCACATCTCCTAATATCAATCGGGCAAAACAAGTTAAATGCAGAATCAGGGAGCAGGAAGGTTGCCCTACATACAGTATTAGGTACTTCAAGGGCATGCTACAGAGAAGGATAAATAATTGCAGCCAGAAATTCAATCTACTACAGGGTGTATTGTTCCCAGAGGAAAAGAGAAGGTTTTCATTAAAAATTAAACCACACAGATTCAGGGGAGCAATATAACAGTAGTAAATACCATCTCATTTTTATTTTAATCAATCCTTAATATGTTATAAGAATTGTAATGACATAGATCATATCTTATTTAATTTTGAAAACTCTGTGGTTCCTAAAAGAGTATATTCAGTCAGTTAATATTTGTCCAGTGTAAAGTTTACAATTCATTTTTGCAAAAAATACTATAATACTTTCCTACAGGGAAGCATAGAATTTTCTTTCTTTTTCTTTTTTAAGATTTTATTTATTTATTTTTAGAAGGGAATGGAGGGAGAGAGGGAGAGAAACATCAGTGTATGGTTGCTTCTCGAGCGCTTCCTACTGGGGACCTGGCCTGCAACCCTGGCATGTGCCCTGACTGGGAATTGAACCAGCGACCCCTTGCTTCACAGGCCAGCTCTCAATCCACTGAGCCATACCAGCCAGGGCTCATTTCTTATTTTATCAATGTCTTTTACACATTGGGAATATTTCATAGGCTAGCCAAATCATAACCTCCACCTTCCTCCTCATATAAAAAACTATGTTAGACCATATTGAAAATTAAACTGTTTGTATTACTCATCAAGATTCATTAGTCAATCAAATATACAAGTGATTATTGATTATAGAGTAAAAACGCAGGAGTGACAAATGGCTAATTAATAGCATTGTAAGCTTTGAAAGTTGATTTAACGTCTCTGAGCCTGTTCCCCCGTCGCTCTAATGGGAATGACGACGCCCACTTGGAAGGATGGCAGTGAAAATTCACTGAGGTAATAAAATGGAAGTGAATCACACAGAACTCATCATGACATTGATTCTCTATAAATTATAGTTGTTATTATTGGGTGGAGATGAACAAGTATGGGATGTTCTAGTTTACATGGAACAAGTGCCTACAGAAACACGGCTGCAAGAGGAAGCATTCTGTTTCTTGCCTCACAAAAACAATTGTAAAACTTGTCCAAAATGGGAAAAGAGAAGAAGCAACTCACAACTTTTTATTTCTTCTAAAAACCTTATATTAATATTCAAATGGCGTCTAGTATCACTTTGCTCTCCACTTTTTTAGGATTCTGGTAATGGGGGGGGATTCTATAGCATTGTTAAGCTGAATATATGTAGTCTTGTTCTATTATGAAAAACAGATTAATCAAGCTAACAGGAAAGCATTAACATAGTAGAAATGAAGAGGGTGTTTTATACTTATTCTGAAAAACTACATGCTTTGTAATGTTTGGGAAGAAACTTCTAACATATACAAGTATGATCATGTTTCCTTAGAAAATGAATGATTGAGAGGGTATGTATGGAGTAGGGCTCACCTTCCTTCGGAAAGCCGAGCGTGGTTCAAGAGAGTTTGATGTGGTGTTAATGGCAACACTGAGTGTGCGCAGCCCTTCAAAGTTTACACCACTATTTTATGTCAGATCTCACTGCCTTCTCATAGGAGAGCAGGCAGTAGATAACATGATTTTAACTTTTCCGGTGAAAAACATGAGGCTCATAAGGGTCAAACAACTTGTGAAAACTCATGAAAAGAATCAGGGTGGAGTTGAGACTAATATGCAGGACTTCCCATCCTGAACTCAGAACCCAGAGCCCCAGAGGTTGAGTCATCCCACCTGTGACCAATCGGGTGTGCAACAGGGAGCACAGTGCCTCAGTGTCCTCACCAATAAAACGTGGGTTCTACTAGCACCTACTTCATACGGTTATCATGAGCATTAAGCGAGATCATACTTTAGAATGGCGACTGGTGCTTAATAAGGAGACTTAAAATATTTGGTGTTATTTTTACTCGTATCCTTAATAGGTTTCACTTTCCAATATTATCTGAGTAGTGCAAAGTGAGATAAAGTAGAAATGACCTGAATGTTTCTCATAAGCCAGATGCCCTCGATGTCACAGCAACTCCCTGGGAGGAGGTTGGACATCTTGGGAGACATAAAACCCTGTGGACTCGCTGGAGAGTAACTGCTCTAGGGAACAAATTATAGAGTGGTAGATTCGAGTGTAAGGCAGTATTTCCTGGTGTCTAAATCCCCCTTAGCAAATGGCTTCTTCCTGGTCGATTTCTTTCCAGGTTTTTTCAGTTACATAACAGTCTGAAACCTGCCTTAACTTTCCTCCTTTGTTCCATCAGGTCTGACTCTTCTAAGGGCTCCTACATGTCCATGTGCTTAGCTCAAGAGAACAATTTTGTGCAACCTAATCTCAAAGTTGGAACCATATTTCTTAGGAGATCGTGTAGAATAAATGAAGGCAGGCATGAACACACGTGTTCGGTGCAATTCCACAAGGTCTATAACGCAGACTGTGTGCAAATGCTATTAACTACAGATGACGTGACCAGCAGGCTGAGGAGAGGAGAGGGGGTTACAGGAGTCACAGTCTGGTGGCTGGTAGCTGATTTCAGCCACAGACGAGATGAAATTTTAATAACATTAAGAGGCAGAAGCTCTCTGTTTAGCATAAGCCCTCCATGTAACTTCTACACATGTGACTTCTGACTTGAAGCAAAAAATACTAACAACTGTGCATGCACTTTACATAGTCCTTCTCATGGAGCAGACAATCAGTAGGTATTGCCTAAATATAAGATATAAAGCTCCTCAGAGTCACTGAACGAAAAGAGAATTGTTCAGTGGAAGATACATAAGTAAAGATGGATGTAAATCAGTCTTTCGACGTTAGAAATAATGTCTTAATGAATAAGAGATCATTAAATGTAATATAGTGTATCTTAACATTTCTTAAAGATAAACAATGTGAAAATAA
This sequence comes from Micronycteris hirsuta, assembly GCA_004026765.1. Lineage (NCBI taxonomy): Eukaryota > Metazoa > Chordata > Mammalia > Chiroptera > Phyllostomidae > Micronycteris > Micronycteris hirsuta. The sequence goes on along the minus strand of PVJI01007270.1, from coordinate 34,320 downwards.
TAGACATGAAGGATTTTTCCTAAATAGTAAAAAGCATTATAATTTTATCACGGTCATTTCTATGGTATGCAGGGCCCTGGACCAAAATGTTTTCTCAGGAAGCCATTGCATTATAAACAATTTTATTTTAAAAGTCATTCCAAGATATATTGGTCCATGTGAGGCTCAGTAATCTACTGATGAAGATTTGGAAAAACAGATAGAGAGAGGGGTTAGCACACGTGTTTACTGCCTTACGAAGTGCATGGGAAGGTTCCTCACTGATTCCAAGCACCACCTCCTTTTGTTCAGGGCCAGGAACCATCCCTTTGGGTTCTTTATTTCCACGTACATTATTCTTGGCTAATTTCAAACCTGTTACTATGAAAAAGGGATGCAATGCTGATTATGAGTTACTCCTCATAGTCTCAGGGTTCTTTAGCACCTATTTGTATTAAAACAATACAGATCGTTTAGCCTCTGCCTTTGCCTAATGCACAGTTATTTAATGCTGATTAAATCACTCTGCATAATATGGCATCATTTGTTCATGAATGCAAACTCCTGATAGCTCAAAGTTTATTGTGCTTTGTTGATGCAGAACACAAATGAATAGCTTACCCAGGGTATGCGAAAGAATAGGTATAATAATTCATTTTTTAGTCATGTTAAATTTGTTGTTTGGGATTTTATGATACATATCTATAACCACACATCTTCCAACAATGTCCCCTCTTGAAATATGTAGGCTATAATCACTGCATTCTACAATAACATTTCTTTCAATGTTGACGGCACAGCTGCTACGAATGGCCATAAGCAGAAAGTCTGAGAGATATCCCCCTGGCCCAGGCAAGAAGAACAGTGCTATCAGTACAATTGTGTCTCTGTCATTCTGGCAGGGCTTAAGAGTAATCTAAGAGAGCACCAGTACCACATCGACCAGACACAAGAAAACACAAAGGTCTAAAAAGATCTTTGATGTAACAATTGGTCTCAAAACCCCTCAGAGCAGGTAAGCATGACCCTCACGGGACTTTCTGACATGTAGCCTATGAACAACTTGGAATTACTGCACTGGGGTACCAATGAGAAGGGATACACAGCCTGCAGGACACCTGCCACCACTTGTCCTGTCTCTGTCTGTGGTCAGAATACAAATAGGTAAGAGGTGACACACTAGCTTGTCCCTTTATCCCAAGTCAGGACCATCGTAGACCAGAACACTGATTTCATCCTGAACACATCCGCTGCTGATGAGAGAGAGCATCTACCCAAAACAGCACATGAGCACCATTCTAGAGGCCAGCTTCACTTAACCCCATCAGAGCGGTACTGTGCTGACTCTCCAGAACACCTTTCTTGATCCTAGCCCATCCATGGAGTCCTGAGACAACCCTCACAGGTACAAGTCCTAGAGCTGCTCAGTGCATGTGGCCAACCAGATTTACCGCAAGGTATATAAGGGGTCAAAAGTACCTTGACGGAGATACCCAAGGATTAAGGGTCCTTTCTCTGATTACACTGCAGCCCCAGTTAGTCCCTGGCATCAGCATGGGCTTAACTATTTTGAGGGAGGCACTGCACAGAGCACAGATGGCCCTAGGCCGGAATGCCTCTTGACCAGGTCAAAGCTGACATCTCTATACCTTTAACATCTAAGTCTTACCTTTTCCGTGAAACACGTACCTCCTCTATACCCTATTTTATATCATATTAATAGGTGTCATAAACGAAGTGGTATCCTTGGAAAGATAAAGTTTGAAAACATTGGCTTAAACCAAGGTAATAATGTTTCTTTAAGAGTAAAATTCTCTACATGTGTTATTTAAAGTGTGCTTTGCAGCTTTGCGCAGTGGCAGTATCGTAGCCAATGAGGTTTATTCGAGGTGTGATTATTGCTAATTAAAATGTGCTTTGCACTTCCCCAGAAGACAGATACCAACCATATCCTCAGAAGTTACATGCCACACAGTAGATCACTCAATAAACATGTCCAAATTTGAAAATGAAGCAATGAAGAAATAAAAAGGGATTCAGACTGCCGGTGAAGTGGGTGATAAAGAGCCGAGCGTCGTGATTTAATTATCTTTGCACAATCCTGGCTAAATGTCACTTGACATATGCCAACATCCAAGTGACTAACTTTCTCTGTGCCTCAGTTTCTTCATTTAAAAATGAGACTAATAATCCAATTGTCATGAGTGCTGTTATAAGAAGTATGGATAACAGAACATATAAAACAATTTGTTCAATCGTGGGCCCCATAATAGAGAGTTGACATATTGTCCTGGCACTGACTGACTCCTTCTTAAGAGTTTTGTGAGGATCACAGGAAACGTGTAAAGCCCTTTGAACAAAGGCTGGAACACATAAAGTACTCAGTGAGGTCAGCTATTATTACCACCTGCTCTTCTATACTTCCATTCAGTGTTAAAGTGGCTTCAACAAAGAGTCATACAAGTTCAACTTCAGCATCTCTATTTATTAGAAAATTCGTTCTCTTTATCATTCCTTGTATTAGTTTTTGAAATCTAGCTATTTTTCCTTGTTGTATCTGTCCTTGTTCTTAAATATAGATGCTCTTAAATATAGTCACATCTTGGGCCAGTAGAAAATCATTCTCTCTCTTTTTTTCATTAGAGTTCAAAACACCCAGCATGTACACCACTGTATGCACCAGGATGCACACTCTCAAGAAGCCCAAACAGAATGAAAATGTCAGATTTCCCAAGTGAGCCAAAGAACAGACCAAACAGCCTCAGCAGCTGGAGTATTCCATGGATACCCATTGCTTCAGACAAATAAAATATTCTCCCATGTTTAGTGACTACTTACGGTGCAAGAAATATCCTTGTGGAAAATAAATTGGAAAACTTTTACACAGTCTCTTCCTTTGTGAGACACACATTTTTTAAAGGAAATCATTTTACCTTTACTTCTGAGGGGGAGCAGAGTTTGGCCTACCCCAAATAAGCCTTTTTTGGGGTATTGTGTCAAGCTCATTATGTTTAAGAAACATAAGACTGACAAAGAGCCTTTTACCTTGCCCTAGTGGCCTAACATAATTCAGATGAAAAGACCTGGTACAGGAAATGTGCTATCACCTTAGCTAATGTGAACTAAGACCGGCAGACAGGGAGAACCTAGTAAAGCCTCTTTGTCAGATAGTCCTCTCGTCCCATTGTTTTTGTGGTCCAGCAAGAATTTGCTTACAAATGTTTGTGCTTTCACACCTACCTGTGAACTGTCTATTTCCCCTGTGAGGTACCCCTAAAGCTCCCTCTTTTTTAATTTAGAATGGCATATAAACCTCAACTGCCATTTTGTCCAGGGCCCTATATTCTTACAGAATCCTCATACGTACATATGTAATCAAATTTGGTTGTTTTTCATGTTAATCAGTTTCATGCCAACTAAGAGGGAAAAGAAGGGACATTTTCCCTTCCACTACACTTCCAAAATCCTCATATGTCTTTATAATGACTGAGTTGATACCAAACAGAAGTAATTTGAAAGTTTATACCCTGTCTCTCAGATCCTTCACATCTCACTTCCTGAAATTAAAAATTTTAACAAAATTTAGAGGACTAATTTTAATTTCAATTTAAAAAGCTTCATACATGTGTTTTCTGGTTTTGTATGATTATGTGGAACAAAGTTAAAGCAAGTTTCTTTTCTATTCAGTCAATATTCAAAGCTGAATTTAATCACTTCATTTACATAAATCCTCATACTTAATTCCAATTCATGGTTTTATCTGTCAAATTCTTCTCATTGCTATTATTTCTTCCAACAATTGTTAAATCAGTCTGATTATTTATATTTGCCAAAACAACACCAGGGATTCAGAGAATCATCTGGAACATATTACCCTGACTAATGAATTCTTATTCTTATTTCTATTAGAAATCACTTGAGGGCAAGAGGAGGGGAATAATTTAGTATATTTTGAAATAAAATTGTATATGTATTTCAAAAAGAGTTATTTTTATCAACCAACAATAATAAATGTATAGATCTATGATACCGGGTCACAGAAATATACTCAACACACAGAGAAGACACTGTTTTTAAAGTGTCTGGCATGTAACATGCCCTTTTGCACCCTGCAAGATGTGGGATGCAGTGGGGGTCCAGACTTTTTGTGTGGCCATTTCACTCTGGGCAATAGAAAGCGACCAAGATGGCTTTAACACTCCTCTCAGCGGGACTAAAGCTTCCACAGGTTTGTCACTGACTACAGGCCCCTGACTTCTCTTTTCCGAGAGCATTTACTTTTGAAAACATGCAGTTGCAACTTCTTTCTCTGCTGCTAATAATGGGCAGAAAACAAAAACAGATCCTAGTGAGAAGTGAGAGAAAATTTCTGTCTCCTACCTTCTAAAACTGAGCTACAATAAAGAGAATACCTCCCTCAGGGATGCATTTATTTTGTGATACATTTTCTAATTTTTTTATTTTAGCTAATTGGTCATCTTTTGCAGTGAAATTATATCAAGGAACATTTAAACTCCTGGCCATGACCCTGAAATATATGTATCCATAAAGGTGGACATTATGTATATTGTTCTCATAGATGAACCACAGTTTCCACCAAAATATTTAAAGCAGTCATTACTCGAAAGAACCCGATTCAAGGCAGAACTGTGTGGTATACCTTAGAGTAAATAGTTTTAAAGCAGTTTCATATATATAGTCATACTTGACAATTCCATGAAATTTATGAGTTACAGATATGGCTGATTGCCATTTTAAAGAAAAAATAAACTAGAAAACAAACAAAATTAACGCTGACATATCTATGGAAGGAAGACAGTTGGTGGCACAATTATATAGGAATCAAATTCTATCCCCGTTTATCCTGTATTGTAATATTGCTTACCACTGAGTAACTGACATCTCTTTAGAAAACATGGGGGCGTGGGGATGAAAATTTACATTTTATCAGAGTACAAATCATATGAAATTGTAACTACAAAATGACGCTAGCAATTGGGAACAATTAGAATGTTTTTCATTAAATCTTCTACAATATCCTTGAAGAGCACCTGGAGAAGCAGATAAATATTCTATCGAGCTCGCCTGATACTCCCCCCCTCAAAGTCACCACCTTTGGAAACAGAAAAAAAAACCTTAAAATGAAAAATCCAGCATGCACTCACACACTCTCACACACTAGAGCATGCCTAGGGCTTCCCCCTCTCCTTCCCTCAGGAACATTTTCTTTGCCTGGCTTTCTCCTAAGCTCCAAGGGCCCTTCTTTTGCCTCTATAACTTGTTTCCTGAGTCCATGCAGCCCAGTTGGCTCACTTTTTATTCCTCTGACTTCCTAAATAAACTTTCACTCGTATTTGAAAAAAAATAAAAATAAAATAATAAAAAAGATAAGGATGTGTCTTTCATGTGAAGTAAGCACACCCTGACCAGCATCTGGCATATATGAACAGGTGGCTGGAACACAAAATGTCTAAGGATTTCTTTGTGCTCTTTTGATAAATTGGAAAGTCTTTTAGGCACAGCAAACACAATACAGGAAACCCGTTCAGAACAGCAGAACTGGAGGCTCAAACCCTATTTCTGCTCATTGTTCCCTTTAAAAACTATCTTCAATCACACTTATTACTAGCTTTATAAACCTTTTGTAATGTTGTAGATTCCTGTTCTACAGTAAGAAGAATGTCATGAGAATTAATGGGACGATCAATGAGGCTTTAAGCTTTGCAGCAAACCCAGGAATGGTTATTATTCTTATGCCAGAACCAAAACATATACTTGAACAGGAGCTGTCCTTCAAAAGACAGGGCTCCACTGAGCCCCTGAACAATCACTGAGGCAAGAATGCGAACTTCAAAATGAGCTACATGCTTAACTTTAGAGAGTAGAATGTTAACTGAAGGGTGTTTATTGGTAGACCTGTGTGCTAAAAGACTGCACTAGGTTTTAACAGGAACCATTTCAGGAGAATAAAGTAGTGGTAAAAATCTTAATTGATTGCTTCCCATTGATTACATTCGACAAAGGTTAATGTCACTATCTGTCAGGTGCGAGTAAAGCAAAAGGGAAGAAAGGTGGGATGGAGAGGAAACCAATAGAATAGTAGCATGGAAAAAGAAAAGCAAATATCGCCATCAGCACTAGAAACCAAAACTGATAAAATGATCTTTTGAATAAAATCAAGCAGACAAAGCCAATTAAGACTTCATCTCAAATCTTTTTGTCCCACTTGTTCATATCTCAAACTCCCAAACAGACACAGGCCAGGCGAGGAGCAGATGCAGGATTATGTGACAGGGAAAAGAAATGGTTCCGTTAGCAGATATAGTAGCACACAAAAATAGTTTTGGTTTTGAAAGGACATTTTCAGAAAAAGGTGATGATAATAATATAATGAACAACTACCAAGGGCTTCAGTGAGTGGAAGATACTAGGCTAATCGAATTATACTCATCAGCTCACTTCATCCTCCCAGTTGTCCTATGCTATAGGTAGAGACATTATCCCCTTTTTTAGGTGAAAATAGAAAGGTCAACAAGTATAACTTGTCTCTTTTATAAATTTAGTAAGTGACACAGCAGAAAATCCAAACCAGGACTATTCAATTCTAGAGCTTGGGATGTTAGGCTCAATTCTGTAATAACACAGTGTGGGTATAACTGAAGTCTATGAAGACTATGTCCAATGTTGGGTATTTTCTAAGAAAGAATACATGCTTAGAAATGTCTGTTTTCTTTACTTTTTCAAAAGTTTATTACTTTTACCTAGTTATATAAGTAATAAAGTCTTAAACAGCAGGCATTATCGAAATGTTCTTTATTCAAAATACATATTTCCAGTAATCTTTCATCACTGAAAATATTCACCATTAATCTATTACTACATATTTCTCCTGAAACTCTTGGCGTCAGATAGAGGTACTGAGTAAAATTTTTTGAATTTTATCAAGGTAAGATAATGAAATACCATACCTGATGAATTTCCACTGTGGATTAGGCAACCACCCCAATACTATTAAAGTAATATTTCTTCAGCAAACCCAGGTATATGTTTGTAATGATTAGAATAAATCATTAACAAACATAAATAACAAGCACAAGTCACCTCATCAGTTTTGGTCAAGATCTGGTGCTACATACATTCAAAACCAATTAGTTTTTGTTACCAAATACATTATAAAAATACCCCGAGCTCTGTGTTTCAGAACTGCAGATAAATGACTATGGACTGATCTTATAGATACTTTTTCTTTAATCTGATCTTTTCCACTTAACCATCTTCATGAGGATACATTTTCTGTGTGATTACATCGAGATTCACATTACTCATTTTAATAACTGCATATTATTTCACTTTATGGGTGTACCATAGTTTATTGCTAGTGATAAAAATTAACTTTGGTTATTTGTCAAACTCATTTTGACCTCTTTCATCCATCACCTGACTTTCATCATCTGTCATGATATGAATGGCCCATGATTCCATTTATTTTTATTAGGCCACTTTTCTGGACACATTTCTTATATAATAATTCAAAAATTAATATTCACCCTGAAATGTGCTAAGCAATTTCACATCTTTGTAGCCAAACTTCAAGCCCTTTTATGAAGGACACTGTTACACTGTAAGAAACTTGAAGACAGGGGAGCTTGTATTCTAAGTGATTTTCTTTCCAGCCTAAAATACATGCGGCTTGGGAAGCTTTTTCGGCTACCTTGGAATAAATGATTTCACGTTTAAAATGACAGAAGTGGAAACAAATGGCTTTTAAAAGTGTATGACTATAAAGCAATATTTTTTAACATCTTTGAGCCATCTTGAGATAAATGGTAGCCAAGAAGCTCAGCAGCTCCGTCTGCCCCAGGAGCCCTTGCAAAAGCTTAGGGGATCCACATTCTCGGCCTAGCAGTTGGCACTTTTGACTATAAAGTATCAGTGAAATCTATTTGACCCCACACAAGTGGTTTACTATTCAAGCCCAATTACAGGCTTATAAAATTGGCTTTCAATTTTCAAGTGGCTTTCAATTCCCGGGGAGTATTGGAAAGTTAATTTTTAGATCAGGGCCTACAGACCTCACGTAGGTAGAACGAAAGTCTGCGGTGGCTCAGCAAACTTGTTAGGTTCCAAGGCCTTCACTGCCTGGCTGTTCTCTCGTCCTCCGGCTGCAGGTTTACCACGCAGGAGTCTAGCATGTGCCCCTCCCGCACTTTACTGTGGAGGAGTCTAACATGCGCCCCTCCCGCACTTTGTCCAAACTCTTGCCAGAAGAAAGCAAAACACAGGGGAAAACACGTATGTGTATGTGCATTCCCCTTAAAGGACACTTTCCAGAATTTGTAACTAAAACTTTTACTTGCATCTCATTGATCAGAAGTTAGTCTTATGACCAGACTTTACAAGAAAGGCTGGAAAGTGCAGTCTTTATCCCCAAATATCCATGTGCCCAATAAAAGTATCTGAACTTCATTACTAAGGAAAGTTGAGAGAACAGGTAATATGGATCAACTACACGTATTGTTATTATGGATGTAGTAAGCACGTAAAGCTCTAAAAGAAAAGGAATTGATGCTTGATTATTCTGTAATACCATTTGATTTACAGACTTTACTACCTTCATTATAAATGAAGCCAGGAGTTTAGGTACTGGACATAGTCACGGGTTTGTATTTAAACTGTCACTCTTGTAACCAACTGCTGCAAGAAATTCTACTCATTTAACTTCATTGAGCCTCTAGTTCATCATCTCTACAGTGAGTAATTACACTTAATAAACTTTATTGAATCCTCTAAATCTAGAATTCTGAAGTTTGGGCAATAGGAGATGAATGTCATCAGCTATCACTAAAATATATTACACACAAATCATTTTTTATGTTTTTTTCTCCTTTTGTCTCTAATTTACTTTGCAGACTTGGTTACAAAAACTTTCTCCAACAGGGTGGTAATATTTGAAAGAAAGAAGGTACTTTGAATATTCTATAACTAGAAAAATATAGCTTTTTGATCTATATGCAACTTAAAATGAATATATAATTTCAAAAGCTTGAAATTCGTTAAATACAATGTGGAAAGAACTGTACATAAAAGTAGCAATTTCTGTCATTTAGCTTTCCAAAATATCATATCATAACTTATCCGTCTCGAATATTCAGCTCTAGATAAATATGAGGAGTTACATTTAATTAAACAAAGGTAAAATCTGTATAAAAATGTTTCATGCAAAATTCAAAATATTCTAAACATACCATACATCCTCCACAGAATTAAATCCAAATGGATTGTAGACCTAAATGTAAAGTGCAAAACTATAAAACTCCTAGAAGACAGCAAAGGAGAAAAACTAAATGACCAGGACGTGGCGAAGACTTTTTGGATGTAATACCAAATGCACAACACATGAAAGAAATCATCAATAATCTGGACTTGATTAAAATTAAAAACTCTGTTCTACAAGATATTGGCAAGAGATTGAAGGGACAAGCCACAGACTGACAAAAAATATTTTCAAAAGACATAGCTGATAAAAGACTGCCACAAATGATATACAAAGAATTCTTAAAACTCAACAACAACAAAGCAATCTCAATAAAAACTGGGCCAAAGACCTTAACAGACACCTCACTCAAGATGATATAAAGCACAAATAAGCATAGGAACAATTTCTAATCATATCTCATCAGCAAAACACAAATTAAACAACAAGATAACAGCATACCTTAAAGAATGTCCATGTCCCAAACACCGACACCACCAAATGCTGAGGAGAATGTGAAGCAACGGGAACTCTTGTTCATTCCTGGTGGGAATCCAAATTGAACACTTATGTCCACACAGAAAGCTGCACGCAGATGTTAATAAAGCTTTGTTCCTAATCACCAAAATTGGAGCAACCAAGGTGTCATGAACAGATAAATAAATAGGGGCACATTGAGAGAGTGGAATCTTCACCTCCAAAAGGAAATGAGCTAAAAAGCCTTAAATATATGTAGGGAAATACATCTATTTAAGTGCAAAAAGCCAATCCGAAAAAGACCACATAGAATATAATTTAAATTTTGTGATTTTTTTAAAGGGCAAAACTATGGAGACGGTGAAAAAAAATCCAGGGTTAGTGGAGAGGGAGGGAGCACAGAGGGTTTTGATGGCAGCGAAATTCTTGTGCACAACACCATAATGGTGGACACACGTCATTATACATCTGTTCAAAGCCATCAAGTGTGCAACATCATGTGTGAACCCGAATAGAAACTGTGGACTTTGGGTGACAATGATGTGTCAATGCCGGTCATTGATTGTAGCAAAAGTACCACACTGTTTGACAGTTGGGGAGGCAGTGGATGTGTAGAGGCCGAAAGTATATAAGATATTTCTGTACTGTGTGCTCAATTTTGTTGTAAACCTAAAATTGTTCTAAAAAAATAAAGTCTATTTAAAAAGAAAAAATAAGCTAAGATTACATAAATACTGACACCAGGTAACATTGGGTAATGAGTGCAGTGGAATTCTTTGTACTATCTTTGTAGCTCTTTTTGAAATCTAAACTATTTAAAAACAAAAAGTTAAACAGTGAGCATACACTGGCTATATGATGCTGCCACTCCTCCCCTAGTTATTTGCACATGAAAAATATATACATATATTCGTACAAAGACTAGCACAGGAATACTGCTGTCAGCTTTATTGATAATAACCAACAACTGGAAATAACCTAAATGTCTACTAGTTCAATGGATACACCTTCTAATCTATCCATTCGACACACTACTATTCAGTGGTAAGAAAGAATGAACTACTGTTAATAAACATATAAACATGGATGAATAGAAAAACAAGCATTATGAGTACAAGAAGCCAAAGACTAGGACTATACACTGTATGAATCTATTTATATAAATTTCTAGTAAATGCAATCTAATCTACAGTGACAGGAAGCATGTGCCTAGGTACAAAGCGTCTGATAGAAAAGGTGGGGGAGAAGAATTACAAAGGGGTGGGAGAAAACTTCAGCAGATGATGAGTATGTTTATTATGTTAATTTGTAATGATTTCAAAGATATATATAAGGGGTTACCTAAAAATTTGAATTACTTTCTAGATGGAAGGCCCTTTGTAGTACAGGCTTCCCCCGCTAGATGAGTGCTCTAGGAACCTATCTCTATCAGTATACCAGCTGGTGTTATTGTGAGAGGCTGAATTTGGCCTTAGTGAAATTTTTTTAAGACTCTTTCAACACATTTCCCCATTTCATAATGGGCGATTTATGATCATACCTACCCACACTGCACTGGGTGTTCACAAGTTTTTGACCAAAAGGGCATGGCCTGTATGCCCCACCTTCCCTATTCACCTGCCCGATCTCTCCCTGAGCGACCATGTTTATTTCCCCGGATGAAAAAACTCCTCAAAGGAAACATTTCACCTATGTGGAAGAGTGAAACAAAAGCAACAGAAGCGTAAAAAGGCATCAAAATTGACGAGTTTAAAAACTGTTTTGAGCAGTGGGAAAAACATCTCGATTGGTGTATTGTATCAAATGGAGAGTGCTTTGAAGGTGACTGAAGTTTAAACATATAAGAGTAAATACACAATTTTTTATAAATAAATTCTGGATTTTTGGGGTCCCCCTTCATGGGTGTGTGTGTGTGTGCATGTGTGTGTGTGTGTATGCATAGGTATGTGTGTATATATATACATATCCACACACTGGATGAGCAAAAGTACATTTACAATTGCTCATATAGAAAATAATACAATGATTAATAAATAATACAAGAACAAACTCACAACTATAAACCTACTTTTGCCTACCCTGTATACTCATATGTACACATACTGATGTATATACACATATATATTTGATAAGTTACACATTCTTACATTTATATATATGATAAGTTATATATGTATAATTTTAAAATTTGATATGTTGACATATATGCATATCAAATATATACTAAAGCTTATCAAATGGTAAGTTTTACATACATGTAGTTTGTTATATGTAAATTACATTGTTAAAGTAAAATGAAAATATGTTCACTTAATTGGCATTTTGGAAGAGTTCATTCAAAAATTTTCCATGTTTCAAATTCGGTAAACAGTTTTATTTTGTGTATCTTGGGATGATAATGGACGTTGTATTTCTCACAGGTCTCAGCCATCATATTTATAAAATAGAGTAGTTGTGTGTGGAAAATATTTATTTCTTTACTTCAGTTTCTCCAAATGAATTTGGTGCTAGGTTTATAGATTTTAGCTGTTTTCACAGTTTACACAATTTTAAAAATTGCTTTCAAACTCTATTTTTATACAAGATCTTCTTGAGGATCACCTGGGTATGAAATTTATAGCTATGTTGACTCTCATCAGCCACCAGCCATGCATAGATTCAATTAGCATTTTAGAAAAGTTTTAAAAGGATCTAATGAGCATTTCAAGTATAATTTTGTCTTAAAAAAGTGTTATTTGCATATTCTCACTCTGTGGAGAAGTGAATTTCTACTAAAACCTACACTTTCTTAGGTCCTCGCAAAACCAGCATTTAACCCAAATCAAAGCATTAGGTAAAGTGGTTTTGAAAAGGTGTTTTAATGATAATGCAAAACTCAAGTAGTAATATTAGATGTATGTGTTTATTGCGATCTTGTATTCTAATTCTTTCCAATAAATTTAAAATGAAAGATTCATAGAAAAAGTTCCTCAGAATTTTGTTTTGACAAAATTTGGGCCCTCTAAAATGGCAATTTTTCGTGTTCTGTTCTCTATGTATATAACTAGCTTATTGGATTTTGAAGGACTGAACTAAAAGGGGTAGACCAGGAAAGACAGTTTTATTGCCGTCGTCATTGGTTTCTTCTCTTCACCTCTATTTCCACTCCTTTCTTACTCACTAGGCTGAGCCTGGCTCCACCTCCTAACAAAGTGGGGGTGGCAAAGAAGATTCCAAAAGACTGATTTGGTAGATACAGTTACTCTACTGGTTGATTTTGAGAGATGCTCACAGACTGGTCCTTTCAGTGGTTGCCTTTTGGGGTTATTTACACCCCTTCCCTGCCTCCTTCAGTCACCATGAAAACCCACAAACCAGACAGAGTCCTCCCATAGCTTCGTTTCTGGTGTGGATTTTTCATTACACTCTTTTCAGGGTTGGGGGTTATGATCTCTGGATGAAAAAAAATTGTTCCATATCTTGACTTGGAGTGATTCTATTTTCCATCTCCTTTTTGGGATAAATTATTGTGCATGATAAAATGCTTCAGCAATTTGTTGATGAAATTATTTAAATGAATGCTTATTACAGGAAACTAGTTACTCATCTACCCCTATGAATGTCAATGAGTATCAGTTGATTATCACTGAAGTCTAGTGACTTTAACCAGATAGTCTTTTCTTTTGCCTTAAAGCCATTGTCTTACATTTCTCTTTTTCTTATTAAATGATGCCACAAGACAGAATCTGTGAAGTAACTTAGAAGATATTTTTCCCATTGATTTAGCATTGTAATGCCATTTTGAAATTGGCTTGTAGGCTAAATTATTTGAAATGAAACTAGTTTTTTTTTCATATAACATGTGATTACTCCCCACCATGTCTGTTCCTGGCCCTCCATCCCAGGCAGTCTTTCAGCTGCAGTGCCCAGGGCAGAACACCTGGGGGTGTCCCTTCATGAGGATACATGTTTGGTCAGCTTTTGTGGAGTCTGCTGTGGACAAGAGAACATTTACCTTGCCTTGTGGCTATCAGTGGACATGCAGTTCAGTCTCAACCATCTCCCTACCTTTGGACTTTTCCAGGCAAAAGCTATACACTTGTTTTTCTCTCCTTCATACCCCAGATAACACATGGGAAGCTTTCTAACTGGACATATTAAAGGTCCATTGCTTGTCTTAAGATGGAAACTACCTGTTCTCATTTTGGCAGAGAATGGAAAACTAGGCAGTCAGTCATTCAATAACTCCTTCCCAAGAAATCCACAGTGTGGGTCCCGTGCATGGTTAGTCTTACCCAACCTCACCACTGTGTGTGGCTGAAACCTCAGTACCGGCTCTGGCTCCAGAAAGCCAAGAGTCACTCTGAGGACGGGTCCTGCACAAACACGTCCACTTTAAAACAAGGCACATTAACACTTCACTGTACTTCATTTGGAGGCTTTAGCCAAAGATATCAAAAGTCAATTTTTAACATTCAACTAAACATGCAATTAATATAGTGTCATCAGTGTTATCAAGGATATCATCAAGGATGCTTCTTACAGATATCGCAAAGGCAAGTTCAATGGTTTCTTGGATAATTCGTTTTACCAGGTTCTTATACGAGGGTAAATGACTTCAAAATGGAAGTGAATGATGAAGAATGCTCATCAAAGAATGAAACAGCTATGTATCATCAAAAAACGAATAAAAACGTGTTACTTATGTATGATATACCAAGCAGAAACCTCTCTTTACTGTGGAAAGATTGAAGTGTTGGCCATATTTTATAAATAAAGAGAGTTCGAAAGACAAATGTTTAGAACTGAAAAGTCCTCCTCCTCTTGTCATAAGAAACCGAAAAATCATTGAATCTATATAGTAAGTTCCCCTTAGCTCATTATTTCCGAGCTTTACTTTTTGAGCCTTTCCATGGGAAATAACGTATAGTTAAGGGAAACATGAATCTCTTATTTTTGAGAGTTCTATTGCTGCCTTAATAAACCACCCCAAGGTGTTGTGGAAATTAAATATTTTCACATTCAAATTACAGCCCCTACCTGGTTCTCTTACTAAAATCTTTTCTCAGATTGCCCCAGAATGTTCATCTGCCATCTATAGTCCCTGCATCGCTAACCCACTCTTCTGTTGAGTGGTACCTGCAGAGCACACGTTTAGTTTTTAGCAGTGTCTCAACCATTAGCTTGATTATTGATTACTAGGAGCATAGATTTTTCTTGTTTATTTTCTGAAGGATTTTGCATTATTATATTCATTTTAGAAGAGCTCACAGTGTTTCACACTGTAGTAATGCATCTGCTAACAGTGTGCAAGTTTTAAAGCATTTTTTATAATCTTTACCAAAAATTAGGAGATGCTTTAGCTCAGTATTAATCTTGTCATACTTTCCCCCATGTACTTATTTAATTTGATTACCGAAATCCTTGTTTAAGCTAACTTAGGTCTTACCATGGCATTTTAGGGGGAAAAAATGATCATTAGTATTGCCTTGAGTAGCAAAATAAATGAAAGTATAAAATCATATTTTCACACTCAAAATGAAGTTTATAAGACATGCAAGTTATGAGTTCTATTGAACATGTTTTGGTGTTAGTGGCATGAGTTTTACATTATATAACTTTCTTATTAAACTTTTTATTCATTGGAGGAAGTTGAAAATTTCTGTCTTTCCAGTTACGTTATATAAACCCCAGATTAATCTCTTGAAGACATCCAAAAATATTGAGAGCACTTATACTAGATTTAACAAAGGTTGCTGTATTTAAAAACGGAAAATGAAAAACAGCTTCTTTGCTAGGGCTTTGGTCAAGCATATTTGGATTCAATTTCTGACAAACTCTTTCTCACCCTTAATCCTAATTTACCTGTATGGTTTTGAGAACTTTTGAATACTTAAAAATTTCTGAGCTAGATGTCTTATCTTTACAATGGAATTAATACTTATTTGCTTGACATGCTAATTATAGAAGATTACATAAAACAAAGTAGCTAATTATATTAGAGTTTCTAGAACAGTATTAGTCAAACTTAAGTATGCATTTAAGTCACCTGGGGTTTTTAGGAAAATGTAGATTCTGACTCAATGGGTCTCAGGTGGGACCCAAGATCCTGTGTTTCTAAGAAGCTCCCTGGTGGTCTTCACACTTCCCTTTGAGTAGCAAGGTCCTCGAAAGCCCCCTTTAAATAGCATCCATTATAATTTTATAATAATTGCATTCTTGAAAGGCCAAAATATTCTCATTCCATACAGAGAATAACAAACATCTCCATTTTTATGTTCTAATCCATTACTCTCAAATCTCACAAACAAGTTGTCATGTGTCAAAATTAAACATGGAGTAGAAACACTAATGTCAGGAATAATTTTTGCTACCTATGTCTCAAGTGCTAACAAAAAAGAAACTCTTTTTTAAAAAAAGCTTAAATAACGTTTACAAAATCGGGAGACACAAATGCAGAGATCTGAATCTGTTCTAATGTCATCACTTGCCAGAAGGTTTTATAGACCTTAGGAAATTCTGCAAAAAGGCAAAGACAGATTGACATTGTTTTTGTTGTTCAGATGTTCGGTTTATTTTAAGATACTATCTACACAACACAGTGCCATAAATAATGGGGAATCTGACAGAACATCAAATGCCCCTTCAAGGTAAAGTCGATAAGATGTAGGCAGGGGAATGCTGAGAGGCGAACGAAGTGACTTTAGGAAATCAGAATAAAAACTGCCACCGGATGGAATCCAAGCAGCAAGAACCTCATTTTCTAAAATACTTGATGACTTCTATAGCATTAGAGCATTTGGGCTTTATGTTCTATGATAGTCACCTAGTGATGGGCTGACCCTCTTCTCCCCCAAGAAGTTATCAGTTCTCTGTAGAAAAGTAATTCTGTGGCTGTCTTGCCAAAGATGAACTCATGAATCAGTGATGTGGGCAGAGGTGGCATCCCAGACAGCATTCTGAAAAATCCATTAACTTTTTTAAGAAAGACTGTTTCTCTGCTGCTGTCAGGGGCTATTATGCCTAAGTCATGCAATTCTTTTTGGAAACTCGAGGTGGTCTGGAAGAGTGCCCTAAAGCAGCTAAAGGAAGAGAAAACTGTGAAAATAAAAATGCCAGGGAGACAGGGTATTTTATAATTGCAGAAAGGTCAAGAAGAAAGATGTAGGGCATGTCACTATTCAGTAACAATTCCAAACGTTACAATTTAATTTAAACCTGGGCTGTATTACACTGTCAATGAGACACCAAGTTTTAGAATCAATGAGTAATATGTTCTAAGTCAAATTTTAAGAATCACCAAACAAAGGGCCATAAACTGGGAAAAATAAAACTAACAGCAACTCAGAGTTCCAATATTTTGAAGAACAAAACAGCATGGCCATACAAGTGACCTCATGGGGTAACTTGTTTTTACAACCTAAAGATCATTCTGTAGGACTGTCACATTTGTCACACAGAAGAGCAAGGAATTATTACTATATAACTCACATGCCTGGCACTTATCCTAGTCACAAGCACATGATAGTTGGACAATAATTGGAAAATATTATATATATTTTAGGAAGAAAGAAAGAATCAATGATTTTAAGCATAAGAGTTGGTTATATCAACCTATTTTTGGTGTGATAAATCATGAGAAGAATCAAAAAGTAATAGTGCTTGAATCTTTTTTTCATGTTTTCTCTTGCCATGGATAAAAGCTTTCTGGTTTTTGCGCTGGCCTGCGTGGCTCAGTGGATTGCGTGCTGGCCTGCGAACCAAGGGGTCACCAGTTCGATTCCCAGTCAGGTCATATGCCTGGGTTGCAGGCCAGGTCCCCAGTGGGAGGCTCACAAGAAGCAACCACACATTGATGTTTCTCTCCTTCTATCTGTCTCCCTTCCCCTCTCTAAAAATAAAAAAATAAAATATTTTTTAAAAGTTTTCTTTTTTTTAATTGAGGTACAATTGACATATCATTATATTAGTTGCACAGGTACAAAATATTCATTCAATATCTGTACCTATTGAAAAATCATCACTACAATAAGTCCAGTTAACATCCATCAACATACATAATTACAAATTTTAAAGTTTTGTTTTACTTTGTGCTGGTGTAAAGATAGTTGTCCTCTCTCAACTTCTTTTTGAAATACCCATGGAAATACTGTATAGAGTTTTAACCACGAAAGCTTTCAAAACTAAGGATATTCACACAGAGTTACCAATCTCTGGAATGTTTTACCCTAACCGATACACATAGAGGCTTTAAAAGTAGTTAAGATCAATCCTTGCAAGAGCAAAACAAATTATTTAATTCCATTTTACTTACTATTTTTCTTTATTAATTCTGTCAGCCAAAAATATAACCATATGATAAGTTGGTGACAGAATTATGATTGGTTGGAATGATGTAGCTAGACTCTGTTCTCACAGAACTCAAAGACAGAAAAAAATCAGAAGATGATAATTAAAAATAGGACATTCGAGATAATAAAAGAGATGCTGAGAGCTACCAGATTGCTATAAGAATGCAAAAGTGTTAAAAGCTAATATAAATAGTATTTTGAATAAAGATCAATAATAGTGTTGCATTTGCATCGATGTGAAATTAACTAGAAGCATTTGCATTGATATGAAGGAAAAGAATACATACTATAGTCCCCACTATTTCACAAATATGGGGGTAATCCTGGACAATTTAATAAGATAAAAAATTAAATATTTAAATATTATAAGGTAACATAATTATTTAAAAATTACCTATTATCAAACTGATAATTTAAAGAAAATGGAGTTAAAGAAACTATTTTAATATATTAAGTGTATTGAGCATATGACTAGTGACAAAATAAATATATAAAACTCATAGTTTTATGCACTATAAAATACAAAATATCATAAAATAAAAAGTAGCACTTTATAGCAAAAAAAAACCCCTTTTAAAAGCTTCACAGGTACATAAACACACACACACACACAATAATTAGATAAAGAAAAATACACAATTTTCATGAGTGGCATAAAAACAAAGAAGTCACAGAGAATGGAGAATCATCACCTGGCAAAGAGAGAAAGGAAAGAATGAGAAAGTGCATGATGGAGAACAAGTTGGAGTCTTTCTGATGGGTCCACACTAAGAATATTCCAATCAATAGGGGCACACTTAGAAGCTTTCCCCAGTTTCTGTCCTTCAACAAATTATTTACTTTTTGGTTTTTGTTGATGGTGGAAGTATCTTGCTCCTTTAAATTAGCTGTAATGTCTAGGAGTGCTTTGCCAAATAAATACTAATGTTGAAAACAGTTATAATATTTTCTAGGGCGTCTGTTGCAGGAGGTGAGAGAATTATGACGATCTGTGTAGTTCTCTTTGGTTCTAAGAAACAAACATCTAAGTATAATATGCTGAAGACTATCGATAGCAATTAGGTTTGTTCTGCTATCCCCTTTCCTCCACCCCTTCACCAGATACTTTGCTTAGAGACAGTAAATGCTACCTGGAACTGAAGGTCTCCTTTCCAAATATCAGAGGCTAATGAGAAGCCACTGGGTTCATTTGCATGCTAATACTGAAATGGGACGATGGGGTGAGACTTCATGATGAAAATAGCGAGTTGAATGATTTAGCTCCTTAGAGTTACTATGGTCAATTGGACCTTCATCACAGACCACATCAATCATGAGAAGTTGGTTCCCTGGTGTTATGTTGCCTCAACCAGAGGGAAGTAGCAGCTACACTGAACTGCCGAAGATCAGAGTGAGACAAGTGAATGATTCCATGCTCCCGCTGGTGTTAAAGAGATAAGAAAAATTCTGCCTAGAACCATGGGACAGAAATGTACTCCCTCTGTGTTTAAGAATTTATAGAGAAAATTTACAATTGCAGTTTATTTAAGAGAACTATAGAGCCTAAAAGCATATGCTCCCTTTTTCCATTCTATAACACAAATTCAGCATTCCCTGGCAATTCAGCACAAATTCTTAGACTCCTGATTAGGGTTTTGGTAATGTAATCCAATCTTCTAAAAGGTCTTTGGTGTAATTAATTTAATTTGGGAGTGAAAGACATGCTAAGAAATGGCAGTTTCCATGACTAAGTAACTGAAACTAACCATTTACATATGATTCAGAGAGTGTTAGCTCTGGCATTCAGGGACAATAAATATACCACTGTAATTAACCCTGTTGACAGTGGCCAACTTTTATTGTAAACCTGGCTGTGTGTCCTACTTTTATATTGATTTGTTAACTATCCAAAATATTCCCAATGTATTCTTTTCTTATTAATTTATTCAGAGTTAGCTTCTATTACTGATAGCCAAGAATCCAGATTGATACACAATAAAAATGTGTTTATGCTCACATCCTACATTCATTGTAGTTAAAATCACAAATAAAATAAAAATAAAGACAACAATATTACTAGACGTTATTCTGGAAATGTAGGCTTATGTAAGAAGAGTGGATATAAAAAGGGATAATTTTTTTAGGAAAATACCTAATAGAAACCAATTCTAGTACATAAAAAATATATTTGAATTTTTCCAGTCAGAAATAGAAATGCCTACAAAAATTGAAGCAAAGCAAAACAAAACATCAATACAAAAACTCTACCAGACTTCTAAAATGTGAAAGAATGTGAGGTTTGATATGGTTATGTATGGTTGTATACTTAAGCAAAATAAATCTGCTTGAATTTTGTGGCTAAGCTAAACCCATAGATTTGGTGGACGAAGGTCTCTGTGCCAGGCTAGGAAATCACACAGTATCATACCTGACTCATCCCACCAGAGACAGACAAGTAAGTGAGTCCAAGGAGTGGTAAGGTAATATTTCAGAAACGCACGTGGGATGGGAGATATTGATGTGGCTATGTGTAGAATATACAATCTGTTCAGATACATAGTAATTTTTTCACTGCACATGAAACTAAGTTAAAAATAATACTAACAATCAATGGGGGTTCACTTCCTTGATTTTAAGATATAATTATTAAATTTATAGGTATAGTATCAATTTAATACCAGCTTTTTTTGAGAACATGCATTTTAAATGTGATACACCACACAACTTCAGGAAAGTTAAATTTAGATATTCATGTGTAATTTATTCTGTGGCCCGAATGTCAACTAGTGCCTTACAAATATAATTTAACTATAGTCCTACAGCAATACAGTGAGTGGATATTAATATCCTGACTTTATAAATGAGAAAACTAAGGTATTACACAATCAGATAGTAAAATGAATAAGAAAGTTATAAAAGCAAAAGTGTCATGTCAGCACAAAGCAGACTAATCAAAATAATAGTCAGTGTTGTTCCCGAATAAATTTTATACAAACTTGTGTGTGTGTGTGTGTGTGTAAAGTTTAAATGGAGATTGGTTTGTTCAACAAATAGAACTATAAAAT
The DNA here is from genome assembly GCA_004026765.1 of Micronycteris hirsuta. NCBI lineage: Eukaryota > Metazoa > Chordata > Mammalia > Chiroptera > Phyllostomidae > Micronycteris > Micronycteris hirsuta. The sequence continues at coordinate 13,237 of PVJI01007270.1, read as the reverse complement.
TTATTAATCTCAGTGAAAACTACTATCAGTAGTGTTTTTGTATTTCTTAGTAAACTTTATCTTTAAGATAGTTGTACATGTATAGAAAAATTGTGAAGATAGTACTCTACACCCAGTTTTCCTTATAATTAACATCTTATAGCAGTGTGGTGCATTTGTCTCGACCAATGAACCAATATGATGACATTATAAACTAAAGTCTATACTTTACTCATATTTTTTTAAAGATTTTATTTATTTATTTTTAGAGGAGAAGAGAAGAGAGGGAGAAAGAGCAATGTGTGGTTCCCTCTCACGTGGCCCTCACTGGGGACCTGGCCTGCAACCCAGGCATGTGCCCCGACTGGGAATCGAACAGGGACCCTCTGGTTCCCAGCCCGCGCTCAATCCACTGAGCTACACCAGCCAGGCTTTACTCATATTTTCTTAGATTTATCTAATGTTCATTTTTCTTCCAGGATCCCATCCAAGGTACCGCATTGTATTTAGCCATCCTGTCACCTTAGGCTCCCCTTGGCTGTGACAACTTCTCAGACTTTCCTTGTTTCTGTTGACCTTGACAGTTTTGACAATTACTGGGCAGAAATTTTGAAGCACGTCTTTCACTTGGGATTTATTTGATGTTTCTCTCGTGAGTGAACTGGGGTTTTGAGAGGAAGACCACAGCGGTAAAGTGCGACTTTCATCACATCATATCAAGGGCATTTACTGTAACATGACTTAAACTCTTGATGTTAACATTGATGGCCTGACTGAGGTCATGGATTCTCCACTGTACAGTTATTCTTTCTCCTCCCTCTTCACACTGGTTTGAAGGAAATCAATATTTGTAGCCCAAAATTGAGGAATGAGAAATTATGCTCCACTTCATTGAGGGCAAAGTTTCTACCTATGTTATTTAGAATTCTTTGTCATAGAAGATTTTTCTATTCTCCCTTCTTATATATTCACTCGATCATTAATTTATATCAGTATGGACTCATGGGTATTTATTTTATCCTCTGCATTATAATCCAGTATAGTCTTATTTATCTTGTCTCTCAATTTATCCCAATTTTGGGCACTGGAAGTTCTTTCAGCTGGCTTCTGTGTTCCTTTAGAATATCCCTGTCTTGGGAAACATTCTGAGCACTTTTTGACTTTCTGTAACTTTAAGACTCAGCACATCAACTTGTATATTTCTTGCCTCAGTCTTAGAATCAGCAATTTATCTAAGGAGACCTGGACTCTTTCATTGGAGAATAGCATTAGAAGCCCAGATTTGAATGGTAGATCACTTTTTACAACTTAAAAAAAATTAAGCTATTTACTGATTCACAAAGAAGTGTAAAAATAACACAGAATTCCTGCATACCATTCATAAAGTGACTACCCAATAATAACACTAAAAACTATAGAATGGTACTATAACTAGAAAACTATTTTGTCAATACTTATTTGATTATATAAAATATATATACTGTTTGAATTATTAAAGATTTTGTTTACGTTTACTTGATTGAGCATAAGCTAAAATATAAATACATATAGAATAATCTCCTGGAACCCAGAGTTGATAAATCTTGGTCATCTATAAAATAAACAAAACAGAAGTCCTTGCGATACTTTGAGAAACTAAGAGTGCTGTTTGATCTCCCATTCTCTATGGAGGTTGATAGGATTTATCTTCTCTATTCTCTATATCTGCTTGATTTCATATACATACACTTTTCCTTCGATTGCTGATATAACTCATAGTTCTCATTAAATTTCCTTGCTATTCAGAAATATTCCTTGCTATTAATGATATTGATTATCCTGAAGTTCTCTGATAAATTTTCTTCATTTCCTTCAATATCAAGGAAGAGCTGGAGATTATAAGAACCTTCCATTCCAACCTGTTCCTATGATTTTTAAAATAAATTTCCTACCATTTGCCTAGAAATTTTTGAAATCCTTTTCCTGGAGAGAACAAACAAATTAAAAAACAAATTGTATCCCGGCTGGTATAGCTCAGTGGATTGAGCACGGGCTGGGAACCAGAGGGTCCCGATTCAATTCCCAGTCGGGGCACATGCCTGGGTTGCGGGCCAGGTCCCCAGTGAGGGCCATGTGAGAGGCAACCACACATTGCTCTTTCTCTCTCCCTTCCCCTCTCTCTGAAAATAAATAAATAAAATCTTAAAAAACAAATTGTGAAAACCATAGAATGATACCTTTATGCACCCCATTTGCACCTATGAGGAAATGCAAACCCTACGTTGTAAGTGTCACTTTACTCAGTTCTACTTTTCTGTTTTGAGGAACACTCTTCCTCCTCAAGCAAATAGCATTGTGATGACATCCTTCGGGGAAATACCTGCTCCTCTCTGCACACAGATGCTTGGCTTGGTCTAAAGCTGATGAGACTACATTAATCACACAGCAACCCCACGGAATATAAAAATCATACATGAATTTTGACAGAGAACCAAGTACTATGGTAAAGGGACAGTGACTTATACTAGTTTTAACACTTTTACACAAATCAGTGGTATCCTATGTCTGTACTAATCAAACCCTTCAAATCAATTATTTAGTGAAGAAACACTTAATATTAAAGTAATATAATGGATATTAATGTTTTTACTTTGTGAATTTATTCAAGGCTATGGGATATACATTTGTCTGTATGAACGTAAATGCATCTTTTTTCAATACAACATGGTATTTAACAGACTTGAAATCAACTCTTGTCACTAACTAGAGTAATTGAGTTAAAAATAGCTACTGATGGAGTTAGAAATGATAATAGAATTCCCATATTTCCATTTGAATTAGATTTTAACTTGGTCATTCCTTGTCTTCCTTATCCACAACCTTTAGAATTTGAATAGCCGTCCTTGCTAAATAAATGAAGGGCAAAGTCAAACGAGAAATCTAAAGCCGCCTGTTTCCATCTGTGGCTATGATATGTCATCATGCATTACTGCCATAATTTATGAGTAAACATTAAGTGCTATTGAATTAAATAACGATAGTTTGTTAACAATATGCAATATTCATCTCGTAGACTTGAAAGCTTCTAAAACAAGTATTTTATTTAAAACTTTTTTGGGGGGCTAACAAGAAGAGCAAATTGGAGTCTACTATGAAGAGCAATACTAATAATTGCAGACCTTATTATTAGTTTATAATCAGATCTGCAGCATAAATAAACAGAGATAAGAAATGGTAGATAACAACTGAAAATGAATAACGTTCTCCTAAAGAGAGAGGTTTAACTGTGATCTGAAACAACCCCATGAAAAATAAAACGGAGAATTTGAGGGTAAATCTGTGACTAGAAAAAAAAAATTGGCATTTTTTAAGATGTCACTGTGATAGATTTCTACCTATTAGTTTTGTGCTTTTCTTGCCCCCAGTCTATACCTAAAGATAGGCAAAGCAAATAGCATTCATGGCTCAATATCATTCATTTGGTCACCTGAAATAGTTACTAAAACAGCTGCAAAGGGTGGAAAAGTTTTATGAATCAAAGCAACACCATTAACAAGATCCCCGACTTTCATGCTATAGTCGCCTAATTCTCTCTCTCTTTTTTTTTATTCTTGCATTCATGTTTGTGAAATTCTATGTTATGCTCTATGGAATTCTCACTAGCACGGAAATCTGAAGATGCTCTCTGGCATTAGGATTCACCAGTCTTCTCTTCCCTTTCTAAATTGTTTTCTTTGTCAAATTACTTTCAGTCTAATTTTCTGATTCTATCTTCTTAAAATATAAACAATTCTTTCAGCTATTAGTTACAATGTCTCCAAAAGAATTAACAAACACTAACATTTTCTTTTTTAAATATGAAGACCAGCACATGGAAGAGCAGGTGGAATACAGTGGGTTATTTTTTTCCCTTGGTGAAGGAAAGTGTACATTTCAAAAACTGTTGGGAAGGTGTGGAAATTGTATATCTCCAAACAGCAGCATGAATTGCTGAATTTCAATCAGAGGAAAAAGAATAACAGAGTAAAAGCTGAGTAATAGAACACTTTATATTCTCCTCCTAAATACTACCTCCTACCTTTCTATCTGCATCTTATCCTTTCCTATAAAAACAGAACTTGATCTAAATGTCTAACTTCTAGGTTATCTACTGAAACAGCAAAGCATTCCATTTCCTCTTCAAAATATTTAATCTGCAGTTTAGATAGTTTGCCACCAATTTACAGTACAATCTAGAATCACATAGTTCAAATGAGAAGGCCCCAATTTGGCCAAATACATAAAGAGAATTGTATTATACCTTAAAATATTTATAATTACATATTATCTATTAGCCAAAACACAGAATATTATACACTCATTATTCAGTAGCTCCCCGACTTTGAGAGGAATTTGGTTGTTCTCCAATTTCCCAAATACCACATGGATTTAATGGTCTCAGGTCACTGAATATGCTCCCGTCTCTTGAGGATGAAGCCATTAACCATCTGTGTTCACAGGGCCCGATGGGCAAAGTGTGGAGCAGACAAATTTGAGCAGCACAATCTCCCCATGTAGGGAGAGCTCCATGGAAAGCAAGTTACAGAGAAACTATTTCTTACTCAGAATATGAACACATAGTTAGAGTCAGCTGATCAAAATGACACCCTTATCACCAAAGGGAGAGCCATCCAAACCTTGAAGTGATACAGAGGAGGGGTGGGTGATAACCTCAGATAAGACAGAGGTTACAAAAAATATAACCAAAACTAATCTAGAGCTTTAAAAAGTTCTGAGTCTAACCTATATCCTATTGTGATTCCTTTTTTTATAACCATGATTATTTAAAAATAGTATAAAGCAAAAGATATAATAAGTTAATGTACACAAAGCACTTAGAACAATGCCTGGAATATAGTCAACTCTTAATAAGTGTTATCTATAATTCCACACGTTTTCTCATTGCCAGAGCAAGTTTTATAGACAATAAGAAGTACAGCTTCCTTCAGGTTTCAATTCATGAAAAAGTGAGCTCTTGCCCTCTAAAATGTCCAAGCATTCAACATTTTATAGAACATGAAAAGAATATTTGTGGGTACTCTCTCCAGAATGCCCATAATTATTTGGACAATGTTAATGACTTTGGAAGGAAAGAAGGATTAGGCATAACTCAGTCAAAATATCCTACAGTGAATCTGATTGTTTTAAAACATTGATTCTGGTAGTGGAAGCCAGACACTGATAGTTACAATATTCATTCTGGCAGTACAATGTGTTTGCTAAGGAGATGAACACATTATAAATCCATTTCCTTAATGCATACAAATTCCATCCCAAGCTAAATGTGTTCTTATGTATTCTGCTTTATTTACAAATACAAAGAGGACTTCTTGTTTAGGCAATGCATGCTTCTGGGTTTTTTTTTCCTTGCTTGTTTGCTTTTTTTTTAAAAAAAATGATTTTTTCCACACTGCCAACAAAAAGTTAAGCACAAAGGCCTTCAAAAAGAACTGGCTTTCAAGAAACTCTTTCATTTAGGAAAAAAGTCTTTAAGATAAAATAAACTTATACATAGAAATTGAGCATGCAGCTAATGGATAAGTTAAAGATCCTTGCTATTCTCAGAGAAGAGAACAGAGACCCAAGAGAGAGTCTTAGAAGCCACAGCAGATGGCCCTGTTAAGCCAGAGCAGGCCAATTAAGGCTGTATTTGGGGCCCTCTGTTACCCCTGGAGGACAGAGACAAGAAAGAAAGTAGGAGGCTCTGAATTTAGTAACTCTTCAGATTGCAAAGCCATGAGAAGTATGTCCCTGAGAATGAGATGCTTTTCATTTGGACTGCGACTTTTATTTTATGCATTGTGATCAACAGTCAGGGATTCTTGACTGTGCTGAGTGTTATTTTAACGTTTCAAAGAAGCACAAATGAAGCTCGGTTCCCTGCTGTTGTGTCTTTATTTAGTCCACATTTACTCCCTAGGACATGTGTCTTTTTAGCAGAGAGTAGGGCTCCTCTAGAAAAAACGACCTGAAGGAAAGGGAGTGAGCATGTCACCAAAGACTTTTAAACTACTTCTTAGAGAGTTGGATTGAATTGATCTCAGGGAAAAAAACAGTTTTCAAATATTAATGGCTTCTCTAAGCTACCTGGGTGGTTCTACCTTCTCTTTAAAAGTAATTGTATATGAGGGGGGAAAAATCCAACAACCTAGTGGGAAATTGCTTCAGTGATACCCTACATGCAATTATGGACAGATGCAAATAGTCTGGTTTTATTGGGGCAGGGGGAGAAGTGCTATTACAGATATTGCCAAACAGCTGAAGCTGAAGCCCTGCTCAGGTACAATTTCAGAAAAAAACAAGATGCTTTCTTTATCTTCCCCTATGAGACTAAAAGTTTCACTTAAGTGATTTAAAGGCACCAAAGGCCATTACTGAAATTAAATGTCTTTTGAGAAGGATGTTTCAGATTGATAAGCTGATCACACAGGGAGAGGACATGGTATTTGTTAACCTCTTTTTGTGTTACTGCACATTAGTCTGAATGCCATACACTTATCAGATGGAGACTGGGATGGGTGTCTCCTTTCGTGATTTAACTATACGTTTTCATGGAGTCCCTAGAGACTTCACTTCTTTAACCTGGCGATGGAGCCTCCATGCCAAGTCAACTGCACATCACAGCTGCTGCTGCTGAAAGAAGCGCCACGAGAAAATATTTTCTCTCTCTCCCCCTCTGTGGCCTCCCCCTTTACTCGTTTGCCACCCCACTCCGTGCTGCGCCAGGAAAATGCCATCTACCTCTTACACAAAAGGCAACAGTTCCAAACATAAGTAAGCACTTTTACAAGCTTGTGGTAGGAAATTTTGGAAGTAAAACTGCAGTTACAAGGAAAGATTCCACAGCCTACATCTTGACATACTTTTATAATCGATGCTTTGATGAATCTTTGCTTTCTTAAAACTGTTTCTTACTAAGCCAATGGGAACTATAGGATCATCATCTCTCCATGAGAGTGAAAATGAGGTCTTAAAATTAAATTGGTCTCAAACATTTATATTTACTTTAAATGACCATGTGTGCGATGGGGGTAGGCTTACAAAACAACAAATGTCTTCAGGTTTCAGGTTCTTAACTACTTTCTTAGGTGTTTGAAAAAACAATAATTCCAATCATCTGCAAAGGGTTCATAAGTACACTAAAGCTTTCATAGAGTTTGAAAAGCAGATGGAGAGTAGAATCCATCAGTTAATAGTAATGTGATCTTATGTAAATTATATGATGTCATTAAGCCTCATCTATAAAAATGGTTTTGCACATTAGATGATATAATTCATATAACAGAGTAATTCCTTCATAGAGTAGTGTTGCAGATTAGATGATACACTACAAAATCATTTCTGGGTATACAATATTCATCCAAGTCTTTATACTTTATGACTTCACTCAGGTGCCATCGACTTGGTTTCTGAACCCAAATTAAACAATTTATTTTGCATACATTATTCATCTGAACACAATGGCTGTGATGATATATACCTTTCCTATGTCATGGGATTTCTTTAAGAATATAAGTTCACAGATGTGAATGCTTTATGAAAGTTGTAAAACAATCTATAAATGTTGAGTGTAATTATGACTTGTCATAATCAATGTTTTAGAGTTGGCCTAGTGAAAGGTAATGCTGGAGGGGTGAAGTAGACTCCACAATATGAAGAGTTTAATAAACCACAATTTCATGTGTATATAGGTATATATAGATATATAGTTGGTGGGTTGTATCAATACCAATTTTCTGATTGTGGTGGTGAGTTATAGTTATTACAGCATTTTTCGATTGGGGAAAATGGGTAAGGGGTACACAGGATATCTCTGCATTATTGCTTGCAACTGTGTGTGAATCTAAAAATTATCTCAAACTTTTAAAAATGGATGTAGAAAAATATGTGCTTTACTGGAGATAAATCAGTAGCTTTTGACGGGTTGTATATAACTGACTGAAAAGATCAAATTGTTATTTTAGATTCTTTTGGAGGTAAATTAAAGGGGAGACAAGAAAAATAATGGGGGAGACATATGAAGGAAACTAGAATTTCCACAGAGGATTTTCAAGTGTTTTAAGTAAGAGATCGCCATGAAGAAGGGAAATGACAGAATGAAGAGAAAATCTTTGTTTGACACTCATGTAGGATGAGAATGGATAAGAATTTAGTTTGTTAAACTTGATTATAAGGCAGAGGGAGTAACAAAGAAAGATGACCCCGTTCTGTCTTGGACAGTGATGTGATAATGGCTCCATTCGCTCACGTGGACAGCAGGGGGGGACAAGGAGGTTGGAAGAGGAAGGTAAGGGCAGTGAATTAGGAAGTACTGGCTTTAAGTATGTGGGAAACAAAAAGAGATGCTCATTAGGCAGATGGCTATATACTTATAGATTAATATACCAATTAGTTTCATTGGTATATACCTAGTATCTAGAGTTTTGGGAAAGGATGAATTTGCCCAAGAAGCGAGTGTGGAGTGATAAAGGAAGAGACTCTAGCACAGAATGATAAAGCATGTCCTCCCTTATTTGGGCAAGTAATGAACGAATGAACTTGTCCAAATAGACTTATAAAATGTTTAGGATGCAACCTATCCTTAATTAATCTAGAGAAGTAACAGTATCAAAAAAGGGTATATATTAATATTGAGTCTCCACAGCAATAAAATTAATTATTATATAACATGTGGAAGGAATTAAATATACACTCAATGTAACTTAGAGAATTGTTTCCAGAGGGTATTCATTCTTAGTGAACTGATCTTTCTTCCTCACTTCCCTAAGCTGTCAGCTCTTTCTCTCATTTCAAAAATCGTATGTTCTACCACATAAAACGACAAATGAAACAAACTTGCTTGTGAAGTGTTGAATTCATAACGTGCTGCATTTACTACTGATTGCTACTTGTTTTTCTCACTTTCTTTCTTGTCATTAATTTACTTTTTCCATTTAGCTCACATTTTTCTATATCATTATTTTGAAACCCATTAACACTTGTTTTCTGAAAACATCTTGGGTGTTATTTTTTAATGGTACTATTGTTCGCACAAATGCAATTTCTAAGAATTTATTTGTTAGAGCAGTTTAAGGTTCACAGAAAAATTAAGCAGAAGGTGCAGAGATTTCCATGCCTCCACACTGGGCTAACAGTCCCCCTGCTGTTGACATCCCCCCATAGTGATACATTTAGTACAACTGATAAACCTACCCTAATATTATAATTCAAAATACCTAGTTTACATTACAATTCACTCTTCCTTTCGTTCCTGCTAAGAGTTTAGACAGCCCCAGCTGGTGTAGTTCAGAGGATTGAGTGCCAGCCTGAGAACCAAAGCGTTGCTGGTTTGATTTCCAATTGGGGCACATACTTGGGTTGTAGGCCAGATCCCCTGTAGGGGGTGCCTGAGTGGCAATCACATATTGATATGTCTCTCCCACTCTTTCTCCCTTCCTTTCCCTCTCTCTGAATAGAAATAAAACCTTTTTTTAAAAAGAGTTTAAACAAATACCAAGTCTATCCAGAAAAAGTCCAATCATTGTAAATATAATGAGAACAGTTTGCATGATATCTATATAACTTGGCAGCCAAGGAGAGTGGACTGGAACTCACACGCATGAGCAATGATGACTTCACTGCACTTGTCAGTGGGGTGGTAGAAATCGTGGAGTGAGCATGTGTACTGTGCCCATCAGATTCAAAATGACTGAGTGAGTAGAGCAACGAATCTGCATCAAACTTTGCATTAAGCTTGAACATTCCTCTGTGGAATCTATTCAGACAATTCAGAAAGCTGCAGCTCTGGGCAACTGGCAACTGGTAGCTTCATCAGTACAACATGCTCGCTCATGCATCATGTCTCATGTACAGTTTTTTGGTGAAACATCAAATCACCCAGCCCAGTGGAGTTTTGGTGCCTTGCAACTTCTGGCTTTTCCCAAAAATAAAATCATCTTTGAAAGAGAATAGACTTCAGACCATTGATGAGATTTGGGGAAATACGATAGGGCAGTTGATGGCAATTGGGAAAACTGTGTGAGGTCCCGAGGTGCCTACTTTGACGGCGGCTGAGGCATCATTGTTCTATGTACAATGCTTCTTGTATCTTGCATCTTCTTCAATAAATGTCTCTTTTTCATATTAATGGCTTGCTACTTTCTGGACTTACCTCCTATATAATGTATCCATCACTATGGTGTCATACAGAGTATTTTCACTAAATCTAGGTAAAATCTTCTGTGCTCCACCTATGTATCACTCCTCAGTCACACTCTGAAACTCATGGCAACCACTGATGTTTTACTATCTCCAAAGTTTTGCCTTTTGCAGAATGTTTTATAGTTGAAGTTACATAATACATAGTCTTTTCATAGTGATTTCTTTACTTCGTAATATGCCTTTAACCTTCCTCCATAGCTTTTCATGGCTTGTCAGCCCATTTCCTTGCAGTGTTGAGTAACATTCCATTGTCTAGATATCCAATATTTCATCCACTCACCTCCTGATAGATCTTGGTTTTTTCAAAGTTTGGGCGATTTTGATTGACGCTGTTACAAACATCTGTGTCCAGGTTTTTGAGTGGATGTAAGTATCCAGTTCCTTTGGGTAGATACCAAGGAGTATGACTGTTGGATTGTATGTTAAGAGTATGTTTAGTTTTGTCGTAGTAGCCAAATAGACTTCAAAAGTGGCTGTACCGTTTTGCATTCCCACCAGCGATGAATGAGAGTTCCATTTGCTACATACTCACTAGCATTTGGTGTTGTCACTATTCTGGATTTGAGCCATTCCCATAGGTGTGTAGTGGGATTTCATTATTTTAATTTGTGTTTCCTAGATGACATGTGATGTGGAGCAACCTTTTAGGGTTATTTACCACATATGTATCTGCTTTGGTGAGATGTTTGTTAAAGCCTTTTCCTATTTTTATTGGATTGTTTATTTTCTTATTGTTGAGTTTTAAGACTTCTTTGTATATTACTTCTTTGAGTAATAGCCCGTTATTATATGTGTCTCTATATAAATATTTTGCAAATATTTTGTCCCAGTCTGTACTTGTCTTCAAATTTCCTTGATATTACATTTGGTAGAGGAGAAGTTTTTTTTTAATTTTAATGAGTATTAGCATATCAGGTATTTCTTTCATGGACCATGCATTTGATGTTGTATCTAAAAGTCACTGTCATACCCCAAGGTCATATAGATTATTTCCTTAATTATTGATGGGGTTCAGAACAGGCCTCCTTAGGATGTACACCTGGAATGTGGGTTATTTTGAGCTGAAGGCAATGGAGACCCTCAGACTCAGGGGAAACTTTTAATTCTCCCTTAAAGAATTTAAATTAGGGGCCTTGCCCACAATGATAATATCACCAGAAGTTATGTTCTCTGACTTAGCTGTAAGGCAGGACACACTTCTAATTACTGAACATCTGTTCTTCTTAACATCCTAGGAATGACCTTCCTCCCCTCTGAAGCCCTAAGGTTCCTTACCTTATCCTTAGCTCAGAAACTCATATATATCTCATTTTCTACTTCTGTCTCTCATTCTCTCATGTAGGTGGGGTTTCCATATATAAATATATAATTAAGTTTGGTTATTTTCTTTTCTTAATTGTTTTAATGTAAACTTAATTATTAGACCAATCTAAAAGAAACTTGAAGGGTAGAGGAAAGTTTCTTCCTTCATCATGTTAACTTCTAGAAATTGTATAATTTTGCATTTTATACTTAGGGCGATGATTCATTTTAAGGTAATTTTTGTGAAGGATGTAAAGTCTGTGTGTAGATCCATTTTTCTGTGTGGATACCCTGTTGCTCCAGCACCATTTGTCGCAAAGACTCTCTCTGTTCCATTCTACTGCCATTGATCCTTTGTCAAAGATCAGTTGACTACGTTCAAGTGGGTCTATTTCTGGACTTACTATTCTATTTCATTGATCTATTTGTCTGTTCTTTTTCCAGTAGCAATGTCTTGATTAGTGTAGCTTTATAGTACGCAAATACATTTAAAAAATGTTTCATATAATTCCCAAACCACTATTTTTACCAAGTTAGCGCTATATTATAATTCCTTTGCTAACATATATGCTTACAATACTCTAACTACAGATGTAAAATAAAGTATATGGAAGCAAGTGTTTAGAAATTCCGTATGCTGTTTATGCCCCATGGAATTCTCATTGTATTGCGTATCCCCCTCACACACATAGTTGACCGGTGAGTGGTCCATTAGTTCTGCTGCTTACCTCATGCAAGTGGTAAAATCAGATTATCAACTTAATCATTCCCAAAAAATGTTTTCAAGTATTTGTAACTGGATCCTAAACCAAAAGACATCTTCTATCACACAACTTCGTTCACTCATCCAAGAAACTTTGTTGAACTCAGCACAATTAAATAGAAAAGAAAGCTAAAATTTTACTAGGGAGACACAAATAAGCCAATAATAAATGCAACATCAGGTTAAAGAAGTAAGGTAAGATCAAGCTTTAGTAGAGTAAGAGACTGGTCATATTCTAATGTAGAGTCTTTAAAATAATTCATTAAAATATATTGTGATTCATGACAGTATATTTGCAATTCAGTATATTTGTAATTCATTTATCTGCAATTGCAGATAAATAGCTTTGTGGCTTTGTCATTGTGAGATTATGTATTGCAGTGCTTCTTAATATACATTCTTTGTAACCACTGTCATTTAGCTTCATAGCAATAAAGTTAAGATTTGCAATTTGGCTTCCTGAATCCTGAGACAGTATTTCTGGGACAAAGGAAGAAGACACAGAGCACTTTTACACCAAACAGAAGCAGGGGGGGTGGGGAAAGGCCCTTCATTGTCTGATAGGATGGGAAAATGATGACAACTGAATGGGTTATCACCAGCAGTGCTTGAAGGTAGAATGTTTTCTGGGGAAGTTGTTATAGATGGAGCACAAAGGATATGTACATTTAATAAGACGAGAGTTTCTTGGTATGTAAATACTTCCAGCAAGGTAATCTAGTTGTGTCTCAAGTCACTGGAATAGCCACTATAGAAAACAGTATGAATGTTCCTCCCCAAATTAAAAATATAGTTACCCTATTACCAGCAACACTTCTTACAGGTATCTACTTAAAAATTTTGCAAATATTTATTTTTAAAGATATATGTACCTCTGTGGTCATTGCAGCAGTACTCACAGTGGCCAAGACATGGAGACAATTTTTTGGCAGATGATTGAATAACGATGCGGTACATGTATAAAATGGAATACTA